>OU383773.1:95927299-95944799 GCA_910950805.1 Acrocephalus scirpaceus scirpaceus
TTAATATGGAATTTATCCAGATTAATACATTTGCATTGAAAATGTAATATGTCTCTGCCATGGCTAAGGGGAGCACTTTTTAATAAGGTAGTAAACATGAGGAAGGATGGAAATTAACCTTCATTATTGCAATGAAAATTATCCTTTCATTCTACTCTAATTAGAAAGAATACTCTACCAGTAATTATAATTTTAGAATTTTTTTGAGTCTGAATAACATCATCTGATGTGTCAAAAGTCTTAAATTATGCAATCTTTATCAAATACAAAGATTCATAAATAAGAAAATAGTGGTTTTATCATGGCTTTTCCAGGATTATTTCTCACTAGTGTATGTACTTTATTAACTTTCTCCTTCTTATTAGTCACACAAACATTTTTATTTTTATTTTGGGGCTTCAAAATATATTATGAAGGTGATGACATCTGAATTGCAGTGAATTGTGCCATTTTTATATTAGCAATCCTACACAAGTTAAATAATTCTGTTACTGACAGGCAATCATTGCCTAGTCTATTTCATGGCACTTATTTATAATTAAACTTACTTTTCAAGCTAAATGTATTGAAATTGCATTATTCATCTAAAATAAGATGCGTATTTTATATTATAAAAAGAATTTCAGTTGTTTCACAGTTGCAAAAAGAAAAAAAAACCTTACAAATAATGCGTCTCAAGAATAAAAAGTGAGTATTTAAAACATGTATAACAACTGGATTTTAGTCTTTTCCCACAACTGCCTGGTAAGAATGGCGTGGCAGTGGAACGTGTAGCTATGAAAGCACAGTATGCTTAAGACCATGAGATTTTCTCTTCTCTTCCCCTCCTCCTTTGATATGACTTTCTATAAGACCATAGGTGTTGACAGCTTTTCTGCCAGGGCTCCCTAAGACAGCGAATCCAACATGGAAAGCAGAGCGCTGATACAGCAGCGAGACAAGGGATCGAGCGGTTGGTAGTAGCTGGACCATTGGATAAAAGGTTGAGCTCTGCTTTTGGCACGTTCACTGTGGCTCAGGGGCTCTGGTCTTCTCCATGTGCAGGGGCGAGTGACTCCCCTATGCCAGAGGGCAAAATCAACCCTTTTTCTTTTCTTTGAAGCCTGCCATAAGTCCCAGACTCAGTTACATTACTATTGGCCAGATGCAACTTCAGTCATATAAGAAGTAACAGTGCTTGAGGTTGAATGAATCCAGAGCCAAACGACAACAAAAACAACAAAGCCTCTGTAAACTTCGACAGTTTATATAAATATCATAGTAAACATTGTAAAAAGCTGTGCTTTGTTATGCATTTATTGACCCCAGCACAGTGTTTTATAACTCTACTGTTTTATTATATTAACCGCAAAAGAAATTTAACCAACCCCCCCCTTGTTTTTATAGAAACAAGAACTATGTGTTTCATGATTATTATAGGCCCTTTGAAGTAATTAAGTTATTCCATCCTGTGGTGGAAGATGATGTGTAATATTAACCTTGTGTGTGCCCAGGCGCACACAGAGTGCGCTTCAAGATAAATTTCACTAGCAGTTAAATATCACTGCCAGAACACAGTAAGATGCATTTTCACAAGTAAATTTTGAAGGAGAGTTTGGTTTGTAAGTTCTGTAACAACCAGTTGAGAACAATCTAGTGTGGTGAGGGATAGAGAAGGTGGAATTTTTTCATTTTGTTTTTTAAATTCAGCTTCCTTTCCTGTATGACAATGTCCGTTTAAATCAACAGAGATTCTGGCCCATTTGTCTTTAAAAAGCATATTTTTAAAATGACATAAAGTAAGAAACAATAGAGACATTTTTGACAGATGGAAATAAAAAGAGGTTAATAGTTTGAATCTGTCCTTCTAAAGCCCAAGAAACAACCTTTATCTCTTAATATAATGTGTCACTTTTTTACTTCCCATAATTCCCACAGTTAAGATACTTAAATAATATGTAAATACAGGTAGGCCAGGGAGTACTCTATTAACAGTCATAAAGCAAAGTGAGTAATAAAATGGTGCCTTATGTGATTTCATCACTTAGACTTTACCTTTAAGCATAGGTAGTCCTTTGGGCTGTTGGCCCAGCAGTGACTGAGCAGTCTAAAAGAGGCCTCCAAGATCTGTTCTTGAGAGTGCAAAAATTCAGGGAGCTCCAAATGGGGACTTGTTCAGACGACAAATAATGATGAATTGATCATTATAAATAGGAAAATATGGCAGGAATAAGCTTTAACTGGAGCTAGAACATGCAAAAATTACTGGACTAAATTACACCAAAAAAAAAAATTAACAACTTAGGAGTGAAAGTCAATGTGTGTTGAAATCACCATTATGGTGTAAGTCATAAAATATGTTTTATGGGGTTTGGTTTTTTTTTTTTTTAAGTGCCCTTTAGAAAATGTCCCTATATGATTCACTTTTCAATTAGTTATTATTTTACCATGAGGATTTGGTATTTACCTTGAAAACTATTACCTTATTTTGCTTCTCTTTAATGCTGTCTTTGTAAGATCAAATATTGCAGAAAGTCTGTATGAAAATAATAATAATGATAATGATAATGATAATAATAATAATAATAATAATAATAATAATTTATTGATTTTGTGTTTTCTTTGTTCTTGTTTACTTTGTTGCCAAAATGTCCATGACCTTATTTTTAAATTAATCCTAGGTTATTGTGCAATGAGGTGCAATTTGTTCATTTATATGAACCTTATGTGGATTGAAAAAAATCAAGATAAATCTTCATGCACAGCATACAATCAGATTACCCCTGGACTATATATTTACGTTGGGTCTGATAGCAATCAATGGTTTAGCTTCATTGCATTTCAAGATGTATTTGCACCCAGTGTCCAGTGATAGTGTCCTCACCCTGGAAATAATTTAGTTGCAAATTGACTGGAAGATGGTGAAAATTGAAAGTTAAAATTAGAAATACTCATAATAAACAGCAGAAAAAAGGTCAGATGATGCCGCACTATGATGAGATTGGAATGGTTGGTAAATGAGGTTTTGTGTTTGTCGTGAGATGTATGTGACATGCCTACCCAATGCTCTTGTAATATCCAGCCTAGCAGGAGAGATTATCTGGCAAATTGACGCTGGAAAGAATTTTCTGATGGACTGGGAAATTAGAATTGCACTCTTTTCTTTGATGTGTGCAAGACTGGGCCGCATTACACAGCTAGCTCAGGCATAATATTAAATATAGTATTTAATACTTAATAGTACAACTATCTATAGAAAACAATTATATTCTGGTTTTGATCACAAATGCCAGACTATAAAAATTCACAGTGTAAACATCTAAAGCAATCCCAAATGACTGATCTTTGTATATAATTAATATTAAGTTAGCTCTGAAATCCTATTCTCCACAGTATTTCTTTTAAAGCCTCGCTATATTTAGCTTCAGAATAATAACCAGGCAGGAGTTATCAAAACAGCACAATAATCATATTGCTCAGACAATTTAGAAAAGAGAGAGGGTAATTAAACAGCAGCAAATTAATTATTTTGGAAAACAGGCTTTTTTAAGCAAAAGCTGATTTGTTTTAATGTAATACACAAATTCATACTGAGCTGCTAAAGAAAGAACATTATTGATTAATCTTTAAAGGCAACCTAGGGTTATCTAAACAGTAGAGAAGAGTCCATTTTTAAATGTATTTATAAAGTATCAAGGATAAAAGTGTATTTTCACCTTTGTGCTTACCAGACTTGTTTTATTCAACTTGATTTTTTCTCAGCATTTAAAAAACAAGCAAGCAAACCAAAAAAGACCCTCAAAGACAATACAGACCTTTGAAGTCAGAGCCTCTTTGTAAACCAGGATATTTTTAAGTTTAAAACACATTCTCAAAAATTATGTTTTCAAAACAGGAATAGCCACACCAGAGAAGGAACCAAAAGTGAACACTGTGGTAGGGGCACAACAGCTCCTTCTGGCAAAAGAAGAGGATGGTGCAGCTAAAAAATCAAAGCCTCCAGAGGACAATAAATTTTGCCATGAGCAGGTAAAAGGAAACGTAACAATTTAATTGCATTCTAGAACTCTTTTTCAAATAACTCAAGAATGAAACAGAGATGATATGCTGTTAAAATAGCTATATCAGCAAGTTATAAAAAGCACATTGACTAATAGTCTGCATCTTAACTTGATTTTTTTTCAGTTCTATCAATGTCCTTATTGTAACTACAATGGTAGGGACCCAAATCGTATCCAGATGCATGTCCTGTCGCAGCATTCAATGCAACCTGTTATCTGCTGCCCCCTCTGCCAAGATGTCCTCAGCAACAAAATGCATCTCCAGCTTCATTTGACCCATCTGCACAGTGTGTCCCCTGACTGTGTGGAGAAACTGCTCATGACAGTAAGTGCTCCAAATACTGATGCACATGCTACACAAACATACTTGGGCCTTGTGGGCAATGTATTTGTTCTGACATAGTATTCAGGTGGCCTGAGGAGGGGAGTGGGTCAAGACTCTTAGGTTCTCTTGTCAGCTCATGCAGTGACTGCTGTCCCTTGGGAAAATGGCTGAAGGTGGATTTCACAGATGCAAAATGCCTGTAATTCCTCATTGACATGAACCTTGGAAAAGTTAAACCAGTCCATGTCCCTAAGTGGAGACCTGAAAATTTGGTCTAATAATATCCAGGTCTCAGAAGTATTGTGACTTCTGTTTGTAACATAATAGGAGCTCCCTGAAGAATGTAGTTCCCAAATGTGGAAGGATTTGTGTGTATACCTCTACTGTACATTGCATTACATGAAATTCACTGTAAAATAGCTGTTCAAACATCCATTCAAAGCAATGTCAGTAAAAACACAATCAGATCTCGTATGTATTTGTTATTACAGCATAAATTCTGTTAGAAAACAGACCTCCTAAGACAAAATGGCTCTGGTCATCTTGCCTTCTTTGACAGAAATGTACTTGGAAATCGCAGTAATCCAACTCCTTAAGTATTTACTTCTGTATCCATAGATAACTCCTTCATTTTTGTGGGTGTGGTTGTAGATCTACCACCTCATTCCCAACTAAAGTGGAAAAATATTAAAAAGAATTGAGACCTCTTGGCTGAAGGTCTAGAGTTTGTTGTGCTTAGAGCTGATGAGCAAATACACACCTGGGGTACTTATTTTCTTTTCCTTGGTTTTCTACTAATTATAGCTCTGACAGACCATGTAATTTTGACCCACTGGAAGGAAAATGCAGTAGAAGTCTAACTTTCACAGACCCTTTTAGGGAAATGGAAAATATGGAAAATCTCCTGCTCCATATTGAGCAGCACTAACTTTCTTCTCAAGTTCTTCATGATTCCCTCTATGCTGATAATGAAGCAACTTTGAAATCTTTCTTCACCAGGTGCTGGGGAGTTGTCCCAATATTTCTGAGAGGGCAAAAAACCCCAATGTTTTCCAGAGAAAAGATTGTAAAACATAACATTCATAATTGAATTTGTCATCATTGCTAACACTAATATGCTCTGTCCATAATGGAACCTTCTGACAACAAAATAAATACTATTTGTAGCAAATTTTTCTTCTCTGGGACATTTACAGTTCTCTTCATAATTTTTTTAAAAGACCTTCCCTCCCAAGTAAACTCAAAGTCCTTAGTCCTGTGAGAGGATGTTATTAATGCCATGTTTAAATCACAAATGTACTAAACTCAGGTGGGTTTTTTTAAAGAATATTTTTTCCAAGAGGCAATGTGTGTGTGTGTGTGTGTGTGTGCGCGCGTATATATATATATATATATATATATATATATATATATGTAATTCTTATGTTTTCAATGTTAGAGGAACAAAAGATACTTCTACTAATACCTCATAATGAAAGTGGCTTCCATTATTTATTTACAAGTCAAAAATCTCTTCTCTGGATAATCTTTTTACCTCTGTATGAAGGAAGTCCCATCCTTCTGTTAGAGAAAAGGAGCTGTCTAGTCTGATTTACCCAAGGTTCTTTAGACAGAATCTGGCAGTGCAGGACCTTGAACCTAAAACTTGCTAAGTCTAAATAGGACAATCCTATATTTCTGATATGAATTCGTTTTAAAGATCAAAGTAAAATAAAAACATGAAATATTGAGCAAGTTGATATTCATATCAACTTAGCTAAACTGAATACTACCAGACTAAGAGTACATCCTTCAAATATTTCTGTCTATAATTTGAAAGCATAACACAACAGATAAAGCAATCTGAAGAAGATACATAAGAAATTGAAGTCAAGAAAGACAAAAAAATCTAATTTTAAATAGAAATAAGTTGTTACTTCCCTATTGAAATAAACATAATTTTCTTTCAAAGGTCCATGGAATGTTATTTGTGTAAAAAATACAGGTGAAGAAAAGTAGGAATACCCTCAGTGAAAGACTAACTAGTGTCCATATCTCAACATGATCTCTTTGGAGGTCTTTGGAGGATGTCCTGGGAGAATTCCCCTGATAAATCAAATGATCTTGGCAAAGTCAGCAAAACCTTCTTTGTGGTGATACTGAGACCAATGAAATATTGAGTGCATGTTTTTCTATAGCGTCCCCTTAGTGTGTGTTATTTTGAGTTGCTTCTCCACCAATGGACACATGATGCTCTGGATTATGATCTGTCAGAAACCATAATCAAGGACTGAATCAGGATCTTGATTTCTGACAGTCATCCAGATATGGTGGATCTTCTGAATTATAATTTCATACTGTTGTATAGTGTTAAATAGTGGGACCTTTTCTGTAATAATACCATATTCTTGGTTTTCAAAGGTTCCTGTACCAGATGTCATGATGCCCAATAGTATGCTATTGCCAGCAGCTGCTTCAGAGAAATCTGAACGTGACACACCTGCAACCATTACGGCTGAGGGATCTGGGAAATATCCAGGTATGCAAGAAAAAGCCAGACATGTAAAAGATAGGTGCAGGCAATTTAGAAATAAAACTACTTGTTACTTAGTAAAGGGAATCTTTTTCTGGCTTGCTTATAGCCACAGAGATAAAAGGATAAATTTAGCAAGGGGTCTGAATTTGGCTGAGCTAGTAGAATGCACATATATGCCAGACTCTTTGCTTTTGGTGGAGGTAAAATCCAGCAGCAGTGCCTAGCCACTTTGAGGGCAAGATCCTCCTTGTTTAACCTGCAAATAAGACCAGTCCCAGAAGACAGTGGTGCTTTCACCATCAATGGGGAATGCTAGGTAAGTGATTTTGTCTTCATTTCCAATAGCAAGTTTCTGATCTTGGACATGTACTGTATTGTACCCTGGGAAATTTTGCTAGTTGTCACAGCATGCTCCTCCCTCTCTTCTCAGACCACTGTCATCCTCTTTTGTCCTAGCTATTTTCCCCATTTTTCTACTCTTCCCCTCTTTCCTACTCTTTATTTTCTTTTCTTGTTTGGTGCTCCCATTGTAACAATAAACTCCTACCTTTTGGCAAAGGAAAGTCCCATGCCACTGCTCGACCAGATGCCACTGCCAATCTGATCATTGTGTATGGGTTTTATTCTTTTTTTTAAACTCCTGTTTGTCCTGCCTGCTTTATTTTCTGGGACAAGGACAAGTTGTTATATTTTGCTAAGCTGACAACATGGCATACTACATGCCTTTTTTGGTTTCTGATGTAAAAAAAAATAAAATGAATACTGTGTGCTTTCTCTTCTACCTGTGTAAAGGACACTTCACTTTCTTTAACTAGGTGAAAGTCCTGTGGATGAGAAAAGTACCCCTGGGATTGAGGAATCAAAAACTGGAATGGAAATTAAGACTGAGGAACAGAAGCCACCTAAGGAATCTACTGAAACACCAGATTGGAATAAGAGCAGCAGTAAAGATACAAAGACCACTGACTCTATGACAGACCAGCTAAATGAGCAGCAGAAGAAGCAACAGCTGTCTGTTTCTGACCGCCATGTCTATAAGTACCGTTGTAACCATTGTAGCTTGGCTTTTAAGACTATGCAGAAGCTTCAGATACATTCCCAGTACCATGCTATTCGGGCAGCTACCATGTGTAGCCTTTGCCAGCGTAGCTTCCGTACATTCCAGGCTTTAAAAAAACACTTGGAAGCAGGCCACCCTGAACTCAATGAAGCTGAACTTCAGCAGCTGTGTGCATCTTTACCTGTCAATGGTGAGCTGTGGGCAGAAAGTGAAAGTATGGCACAAGACGATCATGCACTAGAACAGGAAATAGAAAGAGATTATGAGATGGACCAGGAAGGTAAAGCAAGTCCTGTAGGAAGTGACAGTAGCTCTATTCCAGATGATATGGGCTCGGAACCAAAGCGGACCTTACCTTTTAGAAAAGGGCCAAATTTTACTATGGAAAAATTTCTAGATCCATCTCGCCCATATAAGTGTACGGTGTGTAAAGAGTCTTTCACCCAAAAGAACATTCTCTTGGTCCACTATAACTCAGTGTCCCATCTGCATAAACTCAAAAAGGTTTTGCAGGAAGCATCAAGTCCTGTCCCTCAAGAAACCAACAGCAGCACTGACAACAAACCCTACAAGTGCAGCATTTGTAATGTTGCATATAGCCAAAGTTCTACATTGGAAATCCATATGAGATCTGTGCTTCATCAGACAAAGGCAAGGGCTGCAAAACTAGAACCAAGTGGTAATATAAGTAGCGGAAATAGTGTAGCAGGGAATGTTAATAGCCCCAGCCAAGGAATGCTAGAACCTATGAGCTTACCAGCAGTTAACAGCAAAGAAACACATTTAGACGCCAAAGAATTAAATAAAAAGCAAGCTTCTGAATTAATTTCTGCTCAGCCTACACATCACCCACCCCAGTCACCAGCACAACTTCAAATGCAACTACAGCATGAACTGCAACAACAAGCTGCGTTCTTTCAACCGCAGTTTCTAAATCCAGCTTTTTTGCCTCACTTTCCAATGACACCAGAAGCACTGCTCCAATTTCAACAGCCTCAGTTCCTTTTCCCATTCTATATACCCGGGACAGAATTTAGCTTAAGCCCAGATCTGGGTTTGCCTGGTTCTGCCACGTTTGGTATGCCTGGAATGGCTGGTATGACAGGATCACTGCTTGAAGATCTGAAGCAGCAGATACAAACTCAGCACCATGTTGGCCAAACCCAGCTACAGATACTGCAGCAACAGGCGCAACAGTATCAGTCCACCCAACCCCAGCTTCAGTCCCAAAAGCAGCAGCAGCAAAGTAGTAAGCTGCTGAAAGCAGAGCAAAATACCTTAGTAAGTACAGACTGCCAGCTGATAAAGGATATGCCATCATATAAGGAGTCAGAAGAAGTTTCTGAAAAACACGAGAAGCCAAAGCAAGAATTTACTAACGAGAATGAAGGACTAAAAGAAAACAAAGATATGAAGAAGCCAAAATCCTCAGAACCAGCCATCCCACCACCCAGAATAGCTTCTGGAGCAAGGGGGAATGCAGCCAAGGCTTTATTGGAGAACTTTGGGTTTGAGTTAGTTATCCAATACAATGAGAACAGACAAAAGGTGCAGAAAAAAAGTAAGGCTGGGGATGGTGAAAACACAGACAAACTGGAGTGTGGAACCTGCAGTAAGCTTTTTTCCAACATTCTTATTTTGAAGAGTCATCAAGAACACGTGCATGGAAATTTTTTTCCGTATGGAGCATTAGAAAAATTTGCCCGACAGTACAGGGAGGCATATGACAAACTTTATCCCATTTCTCCGTCTTCTCCAGAAACACCACCGCCTCCGCCACCACCTCCTCCACCACCTCCTCCTCCTCCTCCTCCAACTCCTTCTCAGCCTTCTTCAGCTGGAGCTGGAAAAATTCAAAACACAACTCCCACACCTTTGCAGGCTCCACCACCTACGCCTCCACCACCGCCCCCTCCACCACCACCTCCACCTCCTCCACCACCACCACCATCAGCCCCACCTCAAGTCCAGCTTCCCGTTTCACTTGATCTCCCACTTTTCCCTCCAATTATGATGCAGCCAGTGCAACATCCTGCATTGCCTCCTCAGCTTGCCCTCCAGCTGCCACCAATGGATACTTTGTCTGCCGATCTTACCCAGCTTTGCCAGCAGCAGCTGGGCCTAGATCCCAATTTCCTGCGGCACTCTCAGTTCAAGCGCCCACGTACAAGAATCACAGATGACCAGTTAAAAATCTTGCGGGCTTATTTTGATATTAACAATTCTCCGAGTGAAGAGCAGATCCAAGAAATGGCTGAGAAATCTGGTCTTTCACAGAAAGTTATCAAGCACTGGTTTAGAAATACGCTGTTTAAAGAACGTCAGAGAAATAAGGATTCTCCGTATAATTTCAGCAATCCTCCTATAACAGTGTTGGAAGATATAAGAATAGATCCTCAACCTTCAGCTGTAGAACCCTACAAGTCTGATGCATCTTTCAGCAAGAGGTCATCCAGGACTCGGTTTACTGACTACCAGCTTCGTGTCCTCCAAGACTTCTTTGACACAAACGCTTATCCAAAGGATGATGAAATCGAGCAGCTTTCAACTGTACTTAACCTACCTACTCGAGTTATTGTTGTGTGGTTCCAAAACGCACGACAAAAAGCTCGCAAAAGTTACGAGAATCAGGCTGAAACTAAAGACAATGAGAAAAGGGAATTGACGAATGAGCGTTACATCCGAACCAGTAACATGCAGTATCAGTGCAAAAAGTGCAGTGTGGTTTTTCCCAGGATCTTTGATTTAATTACGCACCAGAAAAAGCAGTGTTATAAAGACGAAGATGATGATGCTCAAGATGAAAGCCAAACTGAAGACTCTATGGATGCCTCTGATCAAACAGTGTATAAGAACTGTACAGTTTCTGGCCAAAATGACTCATCAAAAAGCCTGACAGTCGCAGCCACAAGCTCTGGCTCTGGTTCTAGTACTCCTTTGATTCCATCACCCAAACCAGAACCTGAGAAGGCTTCTCCTAAACCAGAGTCCACAGAAAAACCAAAACAAAATGAAACCACCTCTAAGCAATCAGATGCAACTTCCCAAAGCACCAAACCAGTACAGTCTACTCCAGTAACATCTTCTGACCCTCAGCCCTCAGCTTCTCAACCACCACAACAAAAGCAATCCCAGATTGTAGGGAGACCTCCTTCTGCATCCCAAAACACACCTGTTCCTTCCAGTCCTTTGCCAATTTCAATGACTTCTCTACAGAACAGTCTACCTCCTCAGTTATTACAGTATCAGTGTGATCAGTGTACAGTTGCCTTTCCAACTCTAGAACTTTGGCAAGAGCACCAGCACATGCATTTCCTAGCAGCCCAAAACCAATTTCTTCACTCACAGTTTTTAGAAAGACCAATGGATATGCCCTACATGATATTTGACCCAAATAATCCTTTGATGACTGGACAGTTGCTTAACAGTTCTCTTGCTCAGATGCCACCACAAACTGGCTCATCACATACAGCACACCCTGCTACAGTTTCTGGTTCCCTGAAACGGAAACTAGAGGATAAAGAGGACAATAACTGTAGTGAGAAGGAGGGAGGAAACAGTGGAGAAGATCAACATCGTGATAAGCGTTTAAGAACTACAATTACTCCAGAGCAGCTGGAAATACTCTATGAAAAGTACCTGCTGGATTCCAATCCCACCAGAAAGATGCTAGATCATATTGCGCGTGAAGTGGGACTGAAAAAGAGAGTCGTACAAGTCTGGTTTCAGAACACGAGAGCTCGAGAAAGAAAGGGACAATTCCGTGCAGTTGGTCCAGCCCAGTCCCATAAAAGATGTCCTTTTTGTCGAGCTCTGTTTAAAGCAAAGTCTGCTTTAGAAAGTCACATCCGCTCTCGACATTGGAATGAAGGAAAACAGGCTGGCTATAGTTTGCCTCCGAGTCCTTTGATATCAAATGAAGATGGAGGAGAAAGTCCACAAAAGTACATATTTTTTGATTACCCATCACTGTCATTAGCAAAAACTGAATTATCAAGTGAAAATGAATTAGCCTCCACTGTATCAACCCCTGTTAGCAAAACTGCAGAAATGTCACCGAAGAACCTTTTAAGTCCTTCTTCTTTTAAAGCAGAGTCTAGTGAGGATATAGAAAATTTGAATGCCCCTCCTGCTGACTCTGGATATGATCAAAACAAGACTGACTTTGATGAGACATCATCAATTAATACAGCAATTAGTGATGCCACAACAGGGGATGAGGGGAACAATGAAATGGAAAGCACAACTGGCAGTTCAGGGGATGCAAAACCTGCATCACCCCCCAAAGAACCAAAACCACTTGTGAATGACACACTACCAAAAGCAGCAACTACACCTACAAATGAGAATACTGATGATAAATTTCTCTTTTCCCTAACAAGCCCTTCAATACACTTCAGTGAAAAAGATGGCGACCATGACCAAAGTTACTACATTACTGATGACCCTGATGATAATGCCGATCGCAGTGAAACTTCAAGCATAGCTGATCCAAGTTCACCTAACCCATTTGGAGCTAGCAATCCCTTTAAATCCAAAAACAGTGATCGGCCAGGCCACAAACGTTTCCGAACACAAATGAGTAACCTTCAGCTTAAAGTTCTCAAGGCTTGCTTTAGTGACTACCGGACTCCAACCATGCAGGAATGTGAAATGCTAGGGAATGAGATTGGTCTGCCCAAACGTGTGGTTCAGGTCTGGTTTCAGAACGCTCGGGCTAAGGAAAAGAAATTCAAAATTAACATAGGGAAGCCATTCATGATAAATCAGACTGGACCTGATGGGACAAAGCCAGAATGTTCTCTATGTGGCGTGAAATATTCTGCACGTTTGTCCATAAGAGATCATATCTTTTCCAAACAACATATTACAAAAGTGAGAGAAACTGTGGGAAGTCAGCTAGACCGGGAGAAAGATTATTTAGCTCCTACAACGGTTAGACAGCTGATGGCACAGCAAGAATTGGATCGCATAAAGAAGGCTACTGATGTGCTAGGGTTAACAGTACAGCAGCCAGGCATGATGGACAGCAGTTCTCTTCATGGTATCAGTTTGCCAGCAGCTTATCCAGGACTCCCTGGCCTTCCTCCTGTTCTTCTGCCTGGAATGAATGGTCCATCCTCCTTACCTGGATTTCCACAAAGTTCAAACAGTAAGTCTATAAGGGGATGATTTTCTCATTTTATTAATTTGATCATTTTGGACAGTCACCATCTCCTTCTAAGAGAAAGTATATTATGCATTCATATCATGCTTGTTAGACTGGTGTGAATAGCTAAAATGTACTCCTATGGGGTATACTCAGTGCATTTCTCCAGTGAAGCTGTAGCCTGGATGATCTGTCTGACTTCTCCAAAAAAAAAAAAACAAAACAGAGAAAGAAATGTTTTTAGCCAGTACTAGGTTTTTCTAACAAAAGCAATAGAAATGTATAATTGTTATACTTATTTGTTTATTTTGAATGATACTCCTGTAGTCAAAATATGGGTTAGAATTTTGTGTAAATTTTTGTATGCAAATATTTAATGTAATATCTCATTAAGCACAAAATAGATTCCTACATTGTCAATTCATCAGGCAATTGGTTCATCCCTTAAACCACACCAAGCTGTTGTTTAATCCAGAGTAAATATTTAATATAAATGCTGCCCAGGACCCTCTATTATATTTCTGAATAACTGCCTGCTAAAATGAAAAAGGGTTTGTTAAAGGTGATTTGTAAAGGCAGTTTCAATTGTAATCCAAATTCCAGTTTATAAAGTCATTGCAGACCTGTACCACTTCATTTGGGCTTGTACTTTTAACAGAACACCTAACTCATCTTACTGACAGTTTTGACTCTCATGTGACTCTGGGTTTTGCTCATATTGGAAAGCACTCCCTCTTGCAATAAGTTTCACAGATGTTAAGGAACCAAGTTTTCTGCAGCAGAATTGTTTTACTCCTCAAAGAATGAACCTAATGTATTTCTTTAATTAGGCTCCAGTTTTGCAGTCTAGGTTCATTGTGACTGCAGCTTTGCAGACTGAAGCTCTCACAGTCATCTTCTAATTTTGCATATTCATATCAAATATGTGCACAGAAGAGTTAGGAAGCTGGCTGAGACCTCTCACCTCATTTTATCTAGTAACCCCACTTGCTGCTGATCTCTAAACTTTACTTTAGAAAGCAACACACTTTGGCAAGTAAAAGAGTGGCTTAATCACCAGTGTTATTAGGCATACTGAGACTGTAGCAATGACTTCTCTGCTACCCAGGTCTACTTTGATTGATGATGATCATGTTATTGTTTCCCTAAGTGGTGGTCAAAGCATCTTGTTTTTCTCTTCATTGGATCAGAGAGGCTTTCCTTCCACAATGGAGTCTCTGGCTGAGTGCCCTCTGGCTTTTGTCAAACAGTTATTGGCACAGAGATTGCATATAAAGGAAATATAAAGTTGCTGTATTTCCTTCTTAATGGCATACAGTGTCCTGGTCCTAAAATGGCTGGTTGTTGTTCATTAAAATTATAGGTATGGTTTCTCTATATAACTTTGCTAAATAGCTTCATCTAGGTTGACCTTCACGTAAAAAGGACTTCAGAAAACTCAGTCTTTGTCTATATTGCTCAAATAAATTTACTTGGAGATATATATTCTTTTAGTTCAATATCAGGAAGTTTCCACGCAATGTGTGTCTGGGGAGTGGTCATGGACCCATGGACCCACCCTCTCAGCTGTGCTCAGGAGTTGTTTAGGAGGAGGCTGGTTGGCCTAGACCAAAACAGTGTCTGTAACCACTTTTTCTGTTTAAATTTACAGAATATTTACTCAGTTTCTGGGAAATGTTCCCTGATACTCTAACTCACTGGTATCAATGTAGCCTCAAAGTCTTTAAATTGTCCTGTTAATAATACAAAAGGCATTATTACAGGCCAACTGTTCCATAACAATTCTATATTCAGATTTTCTAATTTCTACCAAATATCTTTTCTTTGATATCATGCATAGTGCACTGCCAATTGAGATGGATTTTTACCCTCTTTCATCTTTCATTTTCTTAAGGTTAATTAGCCCATTGTGGGCAAAGCCCACTGTGTAAACCAGCTACTAGAATCTTGTTGTTAACTTCCTCTTCTGCCATATGCTAAACAGCCCCTACATCCCGCTTTTGTTGCCTGGAAAATGCTTGCATACATAAATCTCCATTCCCTAATGATACATAATGGAACAGTGATAGTGAGTGGAAAGAAAAAAAATAAGAGAGATTATTTTAATCATTCATCATAGAAAAACTGTAATGTACTTAGATGTGCTCCAGTATATGCTCAACACCAGTATTTTCTGCACCTAATTAACCCATTTCTATTTTCTTCTCTACCGTGCTCTGTCTGATAGCTCGCATTCATATTTGATGCTAAGAATCATTTAAGAAGTATCTTTTTGGAAGCAAGCTTCCAAGCAAGCTTTTGCTTGGCTACAGGTCTTCTTGCAGTTTGTGTGTTTTCAGCAAGCAGGACAAATGCTCTGCATCGTTCTTTGCATGAAGGATTTGCTGAAGCTCCCTGATGACTCACTATCTTACAGTTCAAGTCTACTTCTTGTGAATTCCTCTGCAAGTGTGTAATTTCTTCTCTCTAGGACCCAAACCCAGAAATGCACTTCAGAAGATGCCTCACTGGGATCCCTTATATTGAAGTATTTACTTGTTTTTACTGATGGTTACAGGGTTGATAACCCTGCTTTTCCTGTAGCAAAGCCCGTCCATTCTGTTCTACATGTTTGTTTAAGGGACAATGTTAACATTAGTAAGATCCTCACTTTGAAAGAATGTGTTTACTCAGACAGGGAACTATTGAAACCTACTTGTAAACATCATCCTTAAAATTCTCCTTTGTGATTTGCTAACATCATACTTAAAATTTTCCTTTGTGATTTGCTTTCCTCTTGCTAGACAGAGAAATAACACGGATTAGTTTCACTGGTTTAGAAGGTATTTCACTTTCTTGTTTGACCACCCAGTATGTCTTACGGATTTCCAAAATACAGAAAGCCCAGCTAAATTTTGCAAAATACTATGCTTTTTTAAATGCAGTATTTGCTTTTACAAAAGGTTTCAAATTGAACACATGAAAATAAAGCTAATTCACAAAAGATGAAATGATTCCAACTACAGTTCATTTTATTTTTTTCATATAGTGTTTAAACTAGATTATAACTTGTGAATATTATTAGATTTTGCAAAGTAAGATAGCTTCATTTCTGAATAAAAGGATATATTAACTTTTAAAATTCTGTTATTTTGTTCTTAAACAAGTGGGTTTTAATGTCAGAATTATTGTGTGGTTCTGAGATTGTGTCACAATCCTCTCACTTGTGGGATATATTTTTCTAGATAATGTAATTTTACCATCTTATGGGCATCAAATGCTGAGCAAGGTCTAAAAATTACTACAGTGTTTGCTCAGCATAATTCCTAATAAGGAGTTATTTGGTGGAATTCTAATTCATACAGAATTTTAGTTCCAGCTCGTCGTTGTTCTTCAAGCTTCTTATTTTCTAGGTGACTGTAGATAGAAGAGTTCACCTGCTGTTTTCAGCTGTTCTTAAAATTCACATTCTCTTTTTTCTTAGCTTTGTGTTTTGCCTATGATCCCTTGCAGAAAGCTAGTGCTTCATCTTCCTTCTAGCTATTGATACTGGTTCTATGAACCTTTTAATGTCATCATCATTACCATAGGTTCTTTGCACATCACTTAAGCCTGGGCTGCCTTGAAGATTCACAGCAGCTTTTTCCAAGAATGCACACATCACTGGGTAATATGTACTTAGTGGGTTTTGAAATCTTATCAAGAGAGAAATTTGATTCAGCAGCAGTGACTTTCATTAGTGCATTAAATTCCGTTCTCTGTTTGCTTTTGGCCCATTGGTAGCAGTTTCATTTTTGTATTTTTAGCTCTCCAATTCCTCCAAGTGAAAGAGAAGTCTCTCCTCTTTGAAAGTCACTCAAAAGAGTTAGCAGGATTAGAATGTTTGTTCATGATTAGTTCATTTTCTACTCTATATCTCTCCTGTTTGTAAATTGAGCATTGGTTTCACCAGGTGTTTTCATTTGGTTTTGGAAACCCTCATTCCACATTTACCTTCCAATAAAACAAGTGGATTGCACAGTTCTAAAGCAATCTGTCTGGATATTTCACTGAATTATGAGTATTTCAACTAAATTCTGAAGAATATCTGGAAAATGGAATATATCTTGCTTGTTTTAGGCATCATCACTGTAATTAGACTGAAGACATCAAAATGTAAAAGGGTTGAAGAGGTTAAGAATAAAATGACATCAGAAAAACACTAAGTAGGTTGCAAGCCCAAATAACTATGACAAAGCTGGGGCAACAGTTCACATTAACTGCATCATTCATGTTTTCCATCTACACTGTCATTTCATATATTTTCAGCAGGTTCCGCACACAATCGCCTGCTACTTCCTGTTGGAAGTATAGGGGCATATAATAGCATCTTCAGTGTTGTTGTGCACTAACTCCGGCAGTTACCCACTTTTTAATTATAGCTGTTGTGACT
>OU383773.1:95952299-96224799 GCA_910950805.1 Acrocephalus scirpaceus scirpaceus
ACACATTGGCTATATATTGGGTTCAGTTCTCAGTAGAGGTTCTCTTGATTTTACTTACAAAGTATGGGGTTTTTTCTTGTGCACTGATGTTGACTTGAAACTACCCTTGGAACAGAAGTTGTATTTTACTGTTCTAAAGTGAAAAAACCCCCACAGTTTATTGTCATTATAACTCAATACAAATGCTCCAGAACAAAACCAGTGCAGATTCACATGTATCAGCTAAAATTTACATGGTAGGTTTTTATTTTGTGCATTAATTCAATAATTCTATGTACTGACTGCCTTGTAATTTGGGGGGGAAAAAAGACAAGCTAAAATAAATCATCAAAATGCAAAACAAAATAATGATGATGTATTAGTCATGGTAAAAATTTACAATTAAATTACGCGATTTTGTTAGTGGAAGAACTGAGACAGAGCACGATCTGAAATGTTTGACAATAGCATTGATATTTTGAGGTAGTGTCCTATTGTGGATCATAATCCCATAATATATCTGCTGTGCCTAGCCCTAGTTTATGACATAATTGAAACAAGACCTATATAATGTGACTCCAGATAAAAGATGTAAGATTAAAATGACAATTAAAATAATTCCTCTACTTGTAGTTACAAAACTTTGTATATCTGCTCAACCCATTGGATGGGTACTCAACCATTTTGGAAGCTCTGTGTATTTTGCATCTTTTAGAAGTTGCTGCAAAATCACAGAAGCTAGGAACGGGAACAATTTGTTAAATGAACTTGCACAGCCCCACTCATCCAAAACTGTTCCCTGTGTACTCCTTGGAGTTTTGTCCAGTTTAGATTTAAATGACTCAAGCAATGGGTCTCCTGCAGCCTCTTTTGAGGGGATGCTTTTAAAGGATATTGAATCTTACCTCTAGAACATTGTAACATTGTTCTGTGCTCTTTGGCTTTCATGTTCCTTCTCATGAAAGTAAGAGTTCTGCAAGTAGAGATAAAGACTGTCTGGAGAGGAGAGTAGATACTTGTCGAGACGAGCCAACTTTATTTTCCAGAATCTTGTCTGTAAATGCCCAGGTCTTCTGAAACTTAAGGCCTCCTCCCAAATTCCAAATTTTAAATTCCCAAAATTTAAAAATTATTACAAGTTACTCTGGAAGGTAGAATATAAAATTGTCTGATTTCATACCATTTCAGCAACAAAGAAAAAAAAGTGCCTCACCCTACTGACAATTGTTTCTCCCTCCTCCCTTTGATACCATGTAAATTATAACTGTGAAATATTTGCTGTGTGGCTAATGGTCAATGTCAAAATGCACAATGTTTACACAAAATGCACAAAACTTTATATGGCCTTCAGCTATGTCTCTAAAATACAGATATCCAAACTTCTGTAACTACAAGTAGAGGAATTATTTTAATTGTCATGATTCTATATTTTGTATTATTTTCCACCATGACCACCTCAGAATAACTAGAGATTAAAATGCCTGTAAAACATATATATCATATTGACAAGTCTAATATTAACTATAAGAATTTGTATTTTGCCATTTTTCTTGACACACAGTTAAGCACCTTCAAAACACAGGCTTTGCATGTTTGTACATGTAACTTATTTTTTTTCTTTTGTAATTACTGTAGTGAAATTAGGC
Organism: Acrocephalus scirpaceus scirpaceus; assembly: GCA_910950805.1. Lineage (NCBI taxonomy): Eukaryota > Metazoa > Chordata > Aves > Passeriformes > Sylviidae > Acrocephalus > Acrocephalus scirpaceus. The sequence goes on from OU383773.1 coordinate 95,953,925, forward strand.
AAGGAATCCATCCTAATGAAAATACTCCTACAGAATAGTTCTCACACAAAAATGAACCCTCAGGTTTATTTGGTGACTGGCTCGTGACAGATAGTGTTTAACTGTGAAATTAGCACTGATGTGTTAGTACAGCATAGAACTACCTTGGTCTTTTAAAATAATTTTTAAAAGCATATGGAAGTTTAGGAGACTGTATGGGGATATAAAAAATTACCACTGAAAATGAGAACAGAACTTCCTAATAAACTTCCTAGTTAGCTTAGTGGTAGGCTACTTGCATTAAAGATTTTACATATTATATACCTGTAGATGGAGAACTTTGTGAAAACGAGGAATCTCATTTCCTTTTTCATATTTAAGCTTTTTAAAGAACCTTGAATCAGCTTATAACAACAGTGATAAAATACTATAGGACTTCCATAAATCATACAAGGAAAGACGTTCTTAAGTAAAGCCCATGTGGTTTTTATGTTGGTTACATTCTGGTTGTACCCCGTGGGAAAATGCCTTCTTGGAAACCTGTCCTCTTCAAATTTGGCTGGTTAGGTGAGAATTAAACTGTTTTTTTGCCAAAACAGTGATATTACTGGTTTCAGCAAGGTTTCCATGAGTTCTGTTAGGAATAGATACCATGTAACAGTGGCCCACAATGCTATTGTTTATCATTGCTGTCTGGAATGTTTGGTAAATGGATATCAAACAATGGTAAGTAAACCAGAGTAGTGAGGAGTTTTTGGTTCTCAGTGGCACAGTACTAAGTACCAATGTAAAATGAAATGTAATTAAGGCAAAGAAATTATTTAAATAAATAAGACTTCCTTATAAAATGTGAAGAAAAGAAACCCCAAACCCAACCAACCAAGACAAATCAGGATCTGACAAAATCTGAACTAGTATATGGCCACAGTAACTTTGCAAACACCTTTTGGGCAGGAAGGATCTTGGGGGGTGTTTCAAAAATAGGCAGAGATGAAGTGAATGGGATTTTGCAAGAAAGCCAGTTCAATGCTGTAGGAATCATCAAAGTGAAAACTAGATTGCCTGCTGGCTTGGGGTCTGATGGGGAAAGTCTCTCTATAGTGGGTGATTTGTAAGCTCCCATTCTTATTTCAAACAGTAGGTTGCCTGCTTCCTGCTGTTTGGAGTGAGTTTAATATTCATAGACACGTCTACAAGCAGTTTACTGACTGAAGTGATAGATGGTGTTGTTTAGTACCCCTGCATCATGTGATGGGGCTGCTTTGTGACCCTTCTTCCACAACACGTGTTTTCAGGACTCGAGCATCAGTAGGCCAGGTTGGTATATTAGTTGAACAGCTTCTTTCCAAAGAAAATCAGAGAACTAGGAGTGGAATCACAGCCTTCTGGGACCCATTTTTTTCTAAATCCTGCAGATTCTTGGGTGCAACATGTATATGAAGAAACTCTGTGGCTTACATAATGTTCGTACAAAGACAGACATATCCTTGCTGCCTATGGTAATTTCAGAGATTTCATGTCACATTTATGAGAACAAAGATCTTAAAGCTGGTGGCTTGGCCGAAAATCAGTCTGGGTAAAAATACACTTCACCCTCAATTTCTCCACTTGTTTCCACAGGGAAATGGTATTCTTCATTTCCTTTCCAAAGCCATGTAGTACAGTATTGCTGTAGAGCAATTAAGAGCTGCTCTATTTTTCTCCTACCCCATATATAACAGGCATTTCACAGAAACTGTTTATACCAGTTTAGAACCTGCTAGGGTGAAAAATACTATCTACATTTAAAATTAATTATCTATATAATCTTTTGGTGTTTTGCCAGAACGTAGATCTTCTTTTACTTCCCCCCATAATTGCTATAATTGCTATTTTATTTCTTACACATATTTATCAAGTAGTTACCCACACTGTCTGTCTGATGACCCTGTTAATATTGCATAAAATTCCCCTGATGAAATTGCTTAGGGTCTTTATTGGAGTAACTCACTATTTCAATGAGACACAATTGTTTTAGAACAGATGGTGTGAAAAGTATATGGTGATATGTCATTATTTGTTCAAAAAAGACTTTGTTGACAGTAGTATTTAAACAGTCATTTAATATGCAGGAGCTAATTCAATGTCAAGGCATTAGAGCTCACTGTTTTAAATCCTTGCTTTCAGTTCAAAATAAGAAAACTTGTAGGAGTGCTTAGTTTGAAGGCACAGTAGAAAGCTGAACATTAAAAATTAGGTGAAGAAGAAAGTCCACCTGCAACAAATTTTAAATCATTCCTGGTTCTGCTATGTATTTCTACCTTTCCTTTTAAAATATAATTTATACATTGTTTCTATAAGAAATATTTCATAACTCTTTTAGTTCATTTCTCTGTTTACTGATTTACGAATCTTACATGATGATCTAAAAATCATTTCGTTCTCCATTATTCCATTAAAAGGGATTTTTGAAATCTTTTCTCTCTCTTTCTTTCTTTCTTTCTTTCTTTCTTTCTTTCTTTCTCTCTCTCTCTCTCTCTCTCTCTCCCTTTCTCTCTCTCTCTCTTTCTCTCTCTCTCTTTCTTCCTTCCTTCCTTCCCACTTTCCCTATGATACAGAGATATGCATATTTCTCATATTGGTCTAGTTGGTCTGACAGGAAGGGTTGATCTTTCACACCTCATTAAACTTCAGGTACAGGAAGTGAAGAAATGATTGCCTATTAGAAACTCACAACTCCCTAGGACCATTGGTCCCATGGAAATGAGGAGAAAAAAATAGATTAGCTGGGATCTGTGGACTGGGAATCCCTAGTCTGGAATTCATAGACAATTATGACCAGAGAGGTTTGCTTTCTGCATTACACAGGCCATAAAACTTCTTTGAGTCTTTCATATAATGCAGAAAATAAATGCTCGCCTATAGCCAAAGTGAACTGAGCTCAGAAACGTGCATTCCTTTCTGCCATTGCACAGTCTGCATCACTTACCGCCCCAGGTCTCTTACAGGCCCTTCATGGTGGAGTAATTTGATTCTGGTCTGTCACACAAGGTTGAGCAGCAACCTGAATATACAAATACTTGCAGCATTCATTATTGATAAGACTTGGAAAAGCATTAGATAATGTGTTACTTAATGTATTTTTACTTAATATATTTATTGTAGGCAACTTCAGATGGATGACGACTTCAGATACATGAAGGATTGCACAGCACTCAGCAAATCAACAACAATTTTTCTGTTTACTTTTATGTGTGCATGAAAGTCATGATGAGTCAGCTGCAACATAAACCATTGACACAGCAGCTCTTCAACACAGTTTGTCTGTCATCATGAAGGTGTAATTATTGGGGGCATCAAGAGAATTGAAAATAGTTTCTCAATCTAGGCAGCTTAGATGTATTTAAAAAAACACAACACAAAACAACTTTATACTAAGAACTTTGATGACACAACTTTTTTCATGTTGTGTATAAACCCCACAGGATACTTTGTCATACAGTACTCCCTTTCCTACCCCTTCCAAACTAATGAAATAATGTAGAAACCCTACTGGCTCTGAAAAGCATCCCTCAAAGGGTAGGCCTTCTAAAAAAATCAATTAAAGAAAATTCAGACTCAAATAATATTCACCAGATAGCCACTGTTTTCCTAATTCTCATAACATAGGTGCCAGAGCTGCTATGGCAATTGAAAATTATTAATTCCACATCACAGATGGAGTCATGAATCATAATAAGTGGACCCAAATCTTACTGAAGTAAATAAACTTTAAAAACCAATTGCCATAATTAATAATGTAACACAAAACATCTAGCAGTTGAGTTAAGGTAATCCAAAGCTTTGGGTGTGATGGCACAGCAGGATAGCTTCTGCAGACTTTACACTTTGGAGAAAAGGCCTTGCTGCTTACCATTCTGGGAAATAAAAGAGACACTGTTTTTTCAGTAGTTAACATTAAAATCAGGTAGAAAGAAGCATCTGTTAAACCAGGCAGAGCAGCATACTAGCATAGAAACATTGCTTTTGGAAGCCCAGCTAACACCATGGTTTGGACTGCTTCAGATATCTGAAAATCACAAAGCAGCATGGGCTGACTGATGTTACCTGCCAATGTGGTATCTCCCAAGCATCCGTAATATCCCTGATAAAGATTTTCCAGTAAGGGAAGAACTGCTGAGTATGCTGGAAACAGAGTGGAGGATGAAGCAGTCCAGGCTATGAGAACAAGGAAAGATGAAGCACAGGTGGTGAGCTGCTGGGCAGAAACTCCATACCATGCTACATCTGTGCCAGATGTGTTATGCCACAGTTCTCACTTAGAAGAAAAACCAAAAAACAACAACAACAAAATCAATCAGTCTATCAATGAATCAAACACAACCAAAATCCCAATAACCACCAAAACAAATAGCTGAATGCCAGATTCTCCAGAGAAGTTATAACCTTTTTAGCCTTTTCAAGCCTTCTGCAAGACATTTTAGCTGCAAGCTCAGACATTTTTCCTGGAATGGCTCCCATTTCATTTATCATTTTTAATGTTATTGTCCCAGTTACTAAGTAACATAAAGTTGCCATACACATCCTTCCCTTTAAATGCTATTCCTGTGTTATACTTGATACTTTAAATCATCCAGTAAATTCATTTATGTACATAGAAAGATCATAGAAACAACAGGTTTTGTTGACTGAAATATGGAAGTGCTTTAGCTTCAACAAACTGTAGCTTTGTTCAATGTAGAGTGTTTATTTGTAAGTCAGTGTTCCATCTTCCATGCTAAATAAGAAAATTATTAAAAAGAAAGATTTTTTTTTGAGATATTAAATGTATTATGAAGTAACCCAGTCCTACAGAAAATGAGAACTTTTCAGAAGTGATGTGGCCACATCCAACTTCAGCTGACAGAAGGATAAGTAGCTTATTTACATTTAAAGCAGTGAAACATTTTGTCCCTTGATTGAGAATTATAGACTCCCACATTTGTAATGCTTATTTTAGGCTTGCATAGCTCAGCTTTGAGTCACTGGTCAGCTCATTATGATTATGCATTCACTGTTGGAAGTGCTATCTATTTTCTCTGCACTCTACAAGTACTCCCACAAGGCAAACTTAAATTCCCACGGAGGTATCTTTGGAGGCATTTGTAAACTTGGAGTAACTCCTGCATACTTGTCTTTTTATCTCTCTTTTCAAGTGACAGAGAAGTAGCAATGGGAATATCTAATATGCCAAGATGTGCACTGTCAGATTCTCAACAACACCACCCCCCTTTCGTCATCCTGTCTTTGTTAGGCCAGGGTAATTAGTTCTTCTCATGGCTGGTAATTAAAGCCAGATCTCATGGACGTAAACACTTTGGGAAAGAAGATTAATGATAGGGCCTCTGGTTTTGGGCCTCACAAAGGTGGGGAAATCGTAATGAGTAGGAGGAGGAATGTGGAGGAAAGAAGTTGTTCTGTGCACTAATTGGAGAAAATGGCAAACACATGACTTCTGGGAAAAGTATAATGGCATTGTCTTCTCCATTTTTGTAAGAAATTTGCTTGCAGTACATTTCCCTTCAACTTGAGTGCATCAGGAAGGATAGAAATAATTTTCTTCCCACGAAGAAATGCAGATAGAAGAGTGTGGAGGCAGCAGCCACCTAGTATGACCGAGAGTGGCGTAGCTTTGACAGATGACTGCGAGCCTGCATCCCAGGTATAATCAGGGCAAGGCCACTCACCAATACATTCTTTGTATCCTATTGTTTTATTTTAGAATCTCAAAGAGAGATTAGAAATTCTGTCTTCCAAGATGCTAACTGATGTAGAGTTTTGTGGGGGTTTTTTTGTTTGTTTGTTTTTTATTTTAGTAACAGTATAGGGCTTACTATAAAAATAATTAAAAGTATTAGCTTTTGAGATTTCATTCCCCCACCCCCAAAAAAGTCAGTGATGAAAAGGAAAAGTTTTGGAGAAAACTTTTTGAGACAAAACATAAAAAATCTGATTTGGTTCTTCAAGTATACATCTGTATCAGCATTTCTATAATCATAGAATGGTTTGGGTTGGAAGAGACCTTAAAGATTATTTAGTTCCAGCCCCCCTGAGAAGGGCATGGACAAATTAAAACTCTTAAATTCAGTGGAATTTATGTACATCTCATGTCCAAGAACAGGTCATAAGTGCTTGATTGCAAGATCAGCTGTTGCTGTTATTAAAGTTTTGTAGTACTAGAACACTAAAGGGACCCTTATCTAATTAGGATCCCATTCAACATTGGATTAAAAATAAATCTGTTGTGTAAGGAAGAGTTCACTCTAACATGGGGAGACAGGTGAAGTGTATTTTGGGGGAAGGAAACAAAAGACAAAGGAAGAAGAAATACGAGGGAAAAAACTCTTTTCAAGCAAAGTGACCTTAAGAACATGCAGTGAAGTATTGGTCAATTCTACACCCTCATTTGAAACCCAGTTGTAAATAAGCTTGAAACTGAGCTAAAAAAGAAAAATCAGGGAGTGGCTCACAATAAACAGAGAAAGAAATCAAGCCATACAAGTCCATGAGCCTGCTTTTGTTGGCCCTAACTCACAGTCTTTGAGGAAAAACACAGCTTGAGATTTAACTCCCATTTAAACAATTAAAATAAGCAGCTGAGGGACAGTTTCATTTACTTCTGTTCCAGACCATACCTATTCTATGAACTACCCCTAAGCACTATTCAACAATGACAAAGCTAATTTTAAAATAATAAGGAAGTTGTCTCATTAGATTCTCTAGTTACATAAAAACTTTTTCCATCTCCACAAACACAAATTAATAGGAAAATTACAGAACCGGATCTCAGCCACAGGAATCTGTTTCCCTGCTTCTTCTGTCTAACATGAGTCAGTTTTGTACATGAAATTTTACCAGGTGTGGAAATGTATGTTAGCACTGAGATTCTGTAAAACTTTTAATTCAATGGAGCTTTACGTGTCTGAACTCCAAATATTTAACTTAGGTTTATTGGCTCACTGCTTTTTAAGGAACCTTATGTGGATTAAATTCTGCCTAGTAGGCCATGTATGTTAAGTTTCCAGCAATAATTTTCCCCCTGATTTCTCACTTTTTTTTCTGAGGATCACAGAAAGACCAAAGTAAAACTAGTAAACCAGGAAGAGCTTACCTTTTTCAAATCTCACCAACAGTTTATAACAGTATCTGTGCTTCATCTTGTTATTTATTTGAGTCACTTTTTTCAGAGTGGGCTCCAAGTTTTAGGCAATAACTTGCATGACTCAGACCTTGGAATGACAATAAAAAAGGTCGTTCACTAAGAGCATCTACACAAATTTTCATGTGTGTGCACATACATTTATATCAACTAAGGAGCAAAAAATACTCTTCAGATGTTCTGCTGCACAAAAAAAAAGTTTTATATGCTTTCAAAAATGTAAGGGATAGCAGAATGGGAAACTGGTGTATTTGGTATATTTAAAACAATTAAAATGCAATTCAAACTTTGGCTGAAGTCAAAGCGGGCCTTGGATTCCAAGACATGAAAAGTAGATCCCTACAAAGTGTGAAAAAGATTATTGAAAACTGATCCAAGTGTTTAAAGGATTAGCAAAGTAAAGGCAGACTTGGATTTTCTCTGACCTGACAGTATTGGCTTTTGAGCCAGCTTCCAAGAGTTTTCAGTATTCTTCATTGTTGTCATGGCTTGTGCAGTTTCCAGAGGGTCATGATTAGTGGCAGAGGCTGGATTAACGGAGAAATTTACAAAGTTCAGAATTAAAACTCATGGGTTGATAAGGGTCTAATTAGCATTTTGGAGGTTGTGGAACCATAAATTTACAGTCTCTCCAGGGAATGGAAGAGCAACTCAATGTTTTCTGAAGGAACTTGTCATATACTTCTGGGACTAGAAGAGCCATCACAACAGACCTAATGCTTAAGAAACAGCGTGGGAAAAGTTCAAAGGCTCATTTGGACCTATGCATCTCATGAAACAGAACTGGCTATGAAGATGAATGTAACAACTGGCAAGAAGAAGATGAATGTAACAACTGGCAAGAAAAATAATCTAAGTAAAAATTTTCAGTGGCAGAGGATTGAGACAAGAACAAATTGTTTCTGTAGTGTAAGTTTGAGAGTATGTTATGTATGAGAGTGTAAGATTGTTAGTATGCAATTAAATAACTGCCATAAATATATTAGTCATCCTGACTAAATTAAAAGGTAAGTAAATATTTGCTTAAAACTATTTCAGTACAACAATTATATCTATGTTAGTGTTCTCCAGACTTCTGTCCACAGTCCACTTTATTTATAGATTTTTCTCCCTTTTTACAGTATTTTCTCCCTATATTACAGTAAAGAATCATCCAAAATTCAGAGCATTTTGATTCCTGTTGTTTCAGGCTTTTGCAGATTGCTGTTGCAGAAAGAAAAAAGAATGTGTGATCTGTAGAGATGGTTGGAAAGACAAGTGTTAATATTCAGTCCTGGCTAGTCTGGCCATGAAGGAAGCAGAAATGTACATTTTTCCAGAGAGTGCAATTCAGTTTGTTTTACAGAATTAAGAGAGAGCTTAGAGGGGAAATTAAAAAAAAAAAAAAAAAAAAAAAAAAAAAAAAAAAAAAAAAAAAAAAAAAAAAGAAAATTAATAAATGGTCCTAAGAACCAAAATCTTCCAAATCCTTTTTCAGTTCTAACCCAGATCATGAATACATTTGCCTGACTAAAGACTAAGTTTAAAAGTAATGTGCTAGCATTTAGCTCTGAACTTTTTGCAAGTGTGTGACCGTGAGTGTTGTACAAGATAGGAACTACATTTTTCAAGTTAAATAAACATAATTAACAAGTACAAGTTATACCCTGGAACTCTATGCTTTCTTCATATTTTTTAAATGTTAGGAGAATGAATTGAAATTGGGAATTTTTAATCATGTTTGTTGTAAGCAAGTCTCTTCAAGGGGCTTCCAGAGCAAAGCAAGCCACAGCCTGATTGATCGTTTTTAAAGGGATTCCATTGGCCACAGATGTACTCAAAGCCGAGTCTTTTATATTTTCTGTGACAAAAGTAATCCTGGTTAGGTTCACAAGGTGAATATAGAAAAAAACCCAAGAGAATGAGAACTAGAAGAAACTTGTATTTCTCATTTTCAGGCTTACCATACACAGTGTTTCCCACCTTCAGTCATATGGGAATTCTTCTCCCGCAAAAATAACTGAGTAACCAAACCTTTTTGCTCTTCTTTTCTCAGGAGACATGAAACAACTAGAAGCAGTCAGAAATGCTGGATAGTCCTAAATAAGAAAACTCTGTGGAAAACAAAAAGAACTCCCAAAAACTTTACATATAACCTGCATCATCTTCATGCAAAAATTGACTTTCTTGTTTAATGCTGCACTCAGTTTTAAAAACAGCAATAACAAGAAAGAAATTTACAGTCATTTAAACACCGCGGACAGGCTTTGCTCAGCTGCAGTGCTTTGGCTACTGATAAAACAAATTAGCATCAGAGTAAGAATAGGACAAGATAGTGCTATGACAGAAATAATATAAGGAATACTAAGAACCCAGGTGTACATAATTAAGATTGTAATTCAAGCAAAGGGTTCTGGTGACATCATTTATCAATGTCACTGCAAACTCTCAATGGAATTACAGCTTTGTATGTAGAATTCAGATATACGTGATTTGTTAGAATACATGAGGAATGTTTCTATTAAAAGTAGACAGACAATATGTTAACCTCAACTAGTGGTGGTGACAGGATGAGATACAAAGAGAAGAGCTTTTTTCCCTATTCTAGCACAAAAGAAGGATGAAAGAGTCAGAGTATTTCTAAGATATTTGGAAATTAAATTCACTTAAAATACTTAGTAAGGAATTTTTCACTCCAGAAAGAAGCAGAAAAAGTTTCAGTTCTAATGTGATTCAACATGTCAATAAAAAAGAGAGTTTTACAGCAAAAATGAAAAAAGGAGCAGCCAAACTACTGATTTGTTCATCTCATTGTGTAGCACAAAATCACATTAAAATAAGCTCAAGAGAAAAATTTCCATTAAAAGGATGATATAAAATATTTACAGTTAAACACACAGTAAGACTAGTAGTAAATTATTAATTGCAAATTAACTCATTTTTAGGAGGAAAAAAGAGCGAACATTGGTGCACATTGTAAATACATGTGCTGAAAGGAGATTATAATCTTTACTCTTTCTGAATGTCTGATTCTGGTTTTATTCTTATCAATACTTTTATGAACATAATTATGAAACAGAGGGTCCTCAGTCTATGAGAATTTTTAAGGCCTTAATTGAACTTAAATGCTAATTAATGCAAAATCACATTCTCAAATTATGCTCCTAAATATAATTTCAATGCCAAACTACTTTTTACTCAGTTACCTTGTGGGCGTTTCAGCCTCGCCCAGATGCCCACAGACCTTGCCCAATAAAAGCAAACAGCATCTCCTTGAGAAAGCATCACTCAGGAAACAGTGATGCATCCCAGAAATACAGTGCAGAATGGTGTGAGGCTTGACTACCAAATGATTAGAGAGAAAGATCCTAATCAATGCAGTGGAGAAAAGGTTTCCTTTGACTTGATAAACTTAGCACTAAATCTCACCTGCATGAAGTGCCTACAGCTATAGCCATAAAAATTCATTAAATTAGTCAAGGCACTGTGGATTTTTCAGTTTTGGTCACTTTCTGAAGTACTCTAATTGAACCCTATAAATTGCATTCCATTTTAAGTGTACAGCAAAACTTGTGATGCTCTTGAATACAATCTACAATGTGTTTCTGAATTCTATATGGTCACTGACAATATCACCATTTTTTCATGTTTGTCATTTGTACACTGCAATAATATCTCAAAAGATAACATATTCTCTGAAACTTTCAGGAAGCGCTGACTGACATAATGAAATCATGGGGTATTTAATTCTCATGAGAGGGTTGTGGGGGTTTTAGTCCTCTGTTGCTGAAGTGCATCACTTTTATGAAAAGTGAAATGCACAACGACTTGGGAACTTGTAGAGTAGCAACACTTCCAGTCCATGTTCACAAGTCTCAGAAGTCTAGCTCTGTACATTATGCTTGAAGAGAATAACCTGAACAGTAGCAGTTTTGACCTTGAGTAACCTAATTTGGAAAGGAAATTTGGCCAAACTATCTCAATGCAGGAGTTCTCATCAAGGATTAATGCAGAGGATCAATATGAACTTTTTATAGCAGACTATTTTTGAAAGAGGACAACAAAAGGTTAGAGTACTTTAAAACTTGAAAAAGCAAATTAGTATGACTTAAAGTGGGCAGTATAGGAATGAGAATAGAAAAAGCAGGGATCTTGATTTCATGCCAGCATTTAGAAATACCATGCAACAAAAATACAGAGAAAACTGACTTTAAAATTATATTTTTGTATCTTTTTGCAACCATAGCTGAGTTTATAAACAGCTGACTATTCTGTCTCCTTGTCTCTTCATGGTGGTGCTGAATGATAAACACTCATGATTGTAATTGACTGATGTTACTGTCACAATTTTTCTATTTTCTACAAGGTCAAAATTGCATATAAACATATGTCTTTATTTGAAAATTTAAAGACTTAATTACCTCCTAAACAAAAGAGTTATGGAAAACACATAAACATAGCTCTTCCTTAAGTTCCTGAACACACAAATCCCACTCCTGAAGTGTAAGAGCTCCTGTAATGGGGAATCAGGCCCCTTAATAGCCCTGTCAGTAGCAACAGATATTTATGCATGACCTTACATTACCTTACTTAAGGAGCTAAAGGACAGATTGATCCACTTACTTCCTCATCACTGTCTCCTTTCCCCTTGCCTCTCCCTTAACTGTGAATCAAACTCTAATATGGCTTCTTAGCCCAACTCACATCTGACATTTTTCTCCATTTTTCTCTGTCATGTGGCAGACTCACAAGAGCTGATTACCTACCCATGGGCCATTTCTGTTCAGCAGGCTCCATGAGCACTGGGGGTATTTAGGCAGTCCAGAAGGTATGTCCAGCCATCTGCAGCCATTCCAGCATAACCATCTGTGACAGATTCCAGTGCATTTTAATCCATTTCAGAATACCGTTAAAAGCCTGGTTAACATCTTTGTAGATGGCATTAAATGTGTTTTAAGAAATATCATCCAAGATTTATGCAAAATTAAAAATTTTCTAGCATGGTTATTTAATTCAGGGTCTCAAATTTTCTGTTTCTGACACTTGCTAAGGCAAGTTGACAGGTAGTCTCCTTTCCTTAGGCCTCTTCAGTCTTGACCTGTGCTCTTTTGAATCAGAGCAAGCTAAGTTCCTGAAAGACAGCAAGTGGTTTTGCCAGACAAGCTATCTTCTTGAGATCTTCCTCTCATCTTTCCCTTACTTGGGCTTTTTCCCTGAGGATGAGTCAGTGGCACCAATTCTCTTTATTCAGATGGGGGGAAAAGAAAGTATATTTGTCAGACAACGGTCTCTCACCCCTGAAATTTCAGTTCTTTGTTCTCCTTTTCCTCACTCATTTCTGTCTTTTGTAATCTCTGCCTCCCATTTGGATTCCTATACCCAAATATTTGGTATTTCTGCTCTTTGGACTCCAGTTCTTGTCTTCCCTCTCCTTGAAGCTGAATGTATGTTTAAAGAGAGGTGAAGATGCTCACATGATGGAAGGAGAAAGACCATGATCCTTTTTCTCCAACCCTCTCATTCTGGTTTGGAAGTTAACTGGAGTTTAGTGATATCTTCAATAATGGCTGGTTGATGCACTGTTTCCAAACGTGAACTCTGCTTTCAACAGCAGAACAATAAAGATGTAGTGCTTAATAATGAAGAACAGCATTTTTTATTTTACAAAACAAGCCTCTCAGCTTCAGTGGTGTTATTCATGAATAACACCTTGTGCATATGCATTATGAGACAGTGCTTAATTGAATGATTGCATAATATGTTGTTCCACAGAATAAAATATGAAATATTCATTAGGCCAGAGAGGGAGTTAGAATGCCTGGTGGTTAAATCACTCACCAGGGAAATCCAGCTCCTACTCCTTCCTTCTAGTGAATATGTAAGTAGTTTATACAAAAAGGCTTTAAAAGCAACTAGGATTGTTTTCCCCAAAATCTACTATACCCTCATGGCTAACATACTATCCCAACAGGCCAGGAGCATGCTCTGACTGGGGCATGGAAGGACATAGTTTAACACAGATCACCTGCATCCTTTCATGTAGTTAAAGGAGTCAGATCTGCCTTAACCAGGCAGCTGGGTTTAATGGAACCAAAAACTCCCTACTGTGTTTATTTTTCAGGAAATTATTGTCTTGGTATAGGTGCCTCATTCAGGAAAGGGTTTCCAGATGTGACTCCAGAATAGAAGGAAGTCTAAATCCACACTCAGTTAAGTCCCTCTATGAGACATGGTGTGAGCAGTCTGTGCATGTCCTCAGCTGAAAGTGGAGGGTTCTCCACCCACTTTTCGCTGGTTTGAGTCAAATTCTAAGAGCCCAGCTCACTTCATGACTTGAACTGGGAAACAGGATGGTGGTAGGATACCAAATATATTGTAATAATCTAGTTAGCTATTGTAATAATTAGTTAGTTAGTTAGTTCAACACCTAAATCCTGTTGCAGATTTAACCTTTGCTAATCTGTGAGGTGGAAAGATCTTCAGGAGACATATTTAGGTAAAGTAATACCTAAATCATGCCCTCAAAATTTTGAGATCTTAATTTGATCTCATAATCATCATGCCTGTTGGAATCATAAGAAAGCTCCTATTGAAAACATAGGGGAAAAGAAGTTTGAAATGGAGAAAATTAGGAGGAAAATAATGCTTTTTAAAAAAATTAATTAGAATATTATGTACGCCTCAGACAATAGTCATCACTGTCAAAAGATACGTATGTGTTTTATGAGTTACTGGTAAATAGCAATAAAAAATGTTTTTTTTGATTTTGTGCAGGGTATCACAGAGAGGCATTCTCCTGGCATATTTATTTTTGCATTTATTCAGGAAATAAAAGAGAAAGTGAGATTGGGGAAATAGCTCACTCTGGGGAGACAGAATCAGTCAGAATAAATAAATATGCCCAAAACAATAACAGAAGCAAATGTGGCACCAAATATCACTGATAGACAAAGAATGCATTAATTCAGCATTGCGAATTACTTTTGCTGAAGGCAGATTTACTTGGTATACCCTCTTAATTATTGCTCTTCTCATCAGTTTGCAACTCAAAGCACATTCTCTCAGTAGCAATTAGGGAATGATATAATTATATGAAGGAACAAGAGAAAGCTTCTGAATCAAAATGCTAGGGAGTTTTTTTTAAAAGTTTGCATTGTAACAGATGCTTTGTGCACTGTCCATCTGGACAACCCAATTCACATCTTCAGAGGCTCAGGAAGCAATCTGCATCAACAGACACTTGATTTTTATATCATCTTTTCAACCCACCTTCTCTATGAATGCTCAGCCTCTTCTTCCCAGGCATGGAGAAAACAGAAGTAGGTGGCTGGTGAGTGAAAGGGTTCAGCTTCTTGGCTCCTGTTCACCCACAGAGTGGTTTCCCTTGAAGACATTCTGCTTATATATACACATAGGCATCTATAGCTCTAGAGAAGATCTCTCTCAGTACCTGACTGGTCCTGGAAGAAGCAGCTACTGTACCAAGTCAGGGAGCAGAAACATTTGTGTGTTTATCTGCTTTTGTGTGTCCAAAGTATTAGAAGTCTATTAACATCTGTCTTTTACACCAGCAGGACAAAGCCTGAGAGTCTATCTGCCATCATCACCCAGGGGCCAGGAGCCTAACTCAGTCTTTTTTTTCTTCACTGACCTTCGTGCACTGATGAACTTGAACATTATTAAAAACATTTCTGTCTAAATCCAGCTTTTAGTAAAAAGTCCAGGTTGTTTCAGCAGATCAACTCAAAAGATATGCAGGTTCATAGAAGTGCACTAATGTGAATATTGTTTAATATATGTGGACTGGCTAAAGTTCAAGGTTTTATGAAAGCAGTCACCATAGTGAACTTTCCCTTAGTTTAAGAGTTCATAAGAAGACAAAAGTTTGCTGCCTTATATTCTTTTGCCCGGTGAGTTTAGGATACTGTCCACAAATGAAAAATAGTGAATTACCTTCTCCATTCAGTTCTACAATTAGTTAATTCAGCTGGAGACTAGAATAAATACTCACTGAAGATGTTAGTACTGTTGAAGTTATTAAGATGACTGTGATATTAAAAAAAATTAATTACAGATATGGTACCTTTAATATTGTGGGCAGTCACTTTGAAACTGATACTTCCCCATCTGCTGTGTTTTACGTAATGACCAGACCCATTTTCTTCTTAAAGATGAAACAAGAAATAGGGTACTTAGTTTTGAGAGATCCTGATTTTTTCAAGTTTAAGTGGAAGAGTAGGTCTACAGTCAGCCATAACAACCATTTAACATAGGTTTATATTTTATGGGGCAAGTAAATTTTCCCAGTTGCATAAGTAGTAATTATTTGATTTTTAGAAATAGTAAAAAAGAAGGTAAATATTTCTCAAATCAATCAAAGAGGGAAAGAGCTAAAGATTGGGAGAATTTTCCAGCAAGGAGCCTATTTATTTACAGCTGGCCTCTGGAATCATGATTTTTGGTAGAAATTTTGCCAACATGCAAAACTTCTAGAAGTGTGTAAGAATGAGTAACTTTATTCACCTGTCCTAAGAGGAGAAATCTGTCCTAAAATATTACAAATTTCCATGTTTCATTTTTTTTCCTTTGGAATACAAGGCAAGTTGTCATTGTTTTCTTTTGCATTAGTATTGATCATCATTATTTTAGAAGTATATCAGCCTAAGAGATACTTTATATGAATTTAAGTAAGTCTAAGGTTGGGAGAGTTGCAGACTCTCCCAAGAACTAGCCAAACAGAATTCAAGTAGATCCTTGGCTTAGGTATCTACAAATCAGACATATGAAAAATGAAGAAAAGCTGCCTTTGCAGCCTACTATTCATTTGTTTATGTGAATATTGCTTTAAAAATAAATTTCTGTGTTATAGTAATGTAAGTTTCTCATACTCTTACACATTCATATGTGACAAGGATGCCATGCTACTCTTGCTTTCCCTGGTGGGCAGTTAATTCATAAAGAATATTTTATTCCATGTCAATGTCAAAGAAGAGGTATTACCGCTGTTATCATCCCAAACCGGGTTCCAGTCCATTCTAAATGAATATTAATCTGAAGCCAACATGTCAGTAGTACCCCAGAAGACTGTGGTTGGGACTGATAATGCCTGTGAGACGACCCATGGATATGGAGGGGACAGTTCCAGTAACATCCATGTTCAGCCTGATTTTCAGAACGGTATGTCGGACTATAAATATATTGTCTGGCTGATAGTGTGCATTTGGCTTACATCAGAAACCCAGTTTTTCTGGAAGTTCATCTGTTCCCTTTCAGGTAGGTGTTAGCCCAAATGAAGACCACAGCAGGGAGTCAGAAGATACCTCTGATTCATTCAGGATGAGAGGAGTGGCCCTATGAATGGATGAAGATAAATCATGGTAAAACATATGGAGGGGAAAATAATGGCAGAATTGAGATTAGGACAAGAGGTCGTAAGTACAGCCAGATCATGTTACAGCAAAATGACTGCAATTTCAGGACACCACACCAGAAAGTTTAGGTGATCACAGGAGGAACTTGGCTGATTTATAAATTAACTGAAAAGAAAAATCAGGTTACTATTCATTTGAAGTGTGCTTTCAATAGAACTCTATGTTCTATTCAAATTTCTGACTTGAGAAGGAATATAATGCTGGCTGCTCCAATGGAAGCAATTATTGATAATGTGGGAATTTGGCTGGGGTAGAAAAGTTGTTGCCTCACTGCAGCAAATTTCTAGTGAAGCTAATTATTGACTAAAGATTCCACTTTATGATAAACTGTAAACAGAAATGAGAAGGGAACAGAAGACTGCAATGAAAGTTGGGGGTACATTTGAGTAAAGATACAGCCTCCTTTTCCATTTTTCAGCCCTCTTCAGGGGAAGGGGGCCCATGGATCTCAGGAGTGATGCTAAGGCCATGTTAGCAGGGTGGAGGGCTGATGGCAGTTTGCCACCACGTGGTGTGGATTACAAAGGAAGTATGACCTGCACTGGACGAGTCATTGCCAGATGGTTCCCAGATGTGTTATTTATGAAGTCATGGCCTACTTAAACCACATTCCTGGTGTCTTGTCTTCTTTTCCTGCAATGTCCAAGACATTAATGAAGGAATGTATGAGAACCAAATAGCAGACCAGTTGTCAAAAACCAAATGGCAACAGAAATCCTTTCCTGTCTCTGGATATATGTAAATACATATTAGATTAACAAAACCAGCTTTAAACAGCTGATCCCTGAAGAGTCATAGAACTGGCAGTAGTGCAGTTTAAGGACAGTACTTATCTTGGCCTCATCATTCCCTTGTGAATCTCCACTAAAATTTATCACATTATCCTTGATAATTCTCTTCTTATAGCTTCTTCCTTCCAAAGAGCCCCCTCTCCCTTAGCTTCCTCAGTGCAGATAAAAAAAAAGTCTTATATATAAAATCTAGGTCATTCTTTAAAATACCAAGTAAATCTGGATGAATGCTGTAGTGTTTCAGACGATCTGACAATGTCAAATGTAGTTTGTGGGTTGATTGGTTGGTTGGTTTGTTTGCTTAGATTAGTCAGGTCTGGCAACATGCTGATGTGACTGACTGATCATGCAAGTTTCTTACCAGAAGGTAATTTATTCAGTTTGCGTAATGCGTCTGAGGCAATGCAGTAACGGTGCATTAGAGCAGAATTTTCTATTGCTTTTGTTAGTATGGGGTTTTTTGTCTTTTGTTAGAAATGAATGGAATATGATTTGGGTTGGTTTTTTTTTTTTTTTTCCAGTTGCTATAGTTATGAGAAACAATTCCTGAGTCATTGCTAAGAAGGTAGAAAAGAACACTGCAAACAAGCAACCACTTTGTAACATCCTAGAGACAGAACTGTAGCAATATGACTTGACATATGGAATAACATCAGTTGGCACAAGTTTTATTGATTACTACCTACCATGTGATGGGCCCTCAGGTTTTAATAAATAAGCTGAAATTCTACTGGTACAAGAAGTAACAGAACTATGTTTAAAACAATCCAGAAATATTTATTCTGAATACAGAAGGCTCATGACAGATTATTTTGCATACAACATTTTTATGCAGCTATTCAAAACAGACAGCAACCTGTTTGCTTTCTATTCCGAGAAAGTATGGGATATATATTAACATTGATTTTTCATTACAGTGAGCTGTGTTTCTTTCTCAATTTATTCCCTTGGTGAGAAGCTTTCCTAGGTGGAGGCCAGTGTAAATGAAATCTGAATATGTCCATAATATAAAATAGTGCTGCAAATATATTTAGGGTCAATGGCATTTTTCTATTTATATAGTATTCTACTTTAATGTAGATACCAAGAAAAATGAAACTCCTATAATCCCTTTCAGAAAAATACAGAACAGCAAAAGGGGATGTGTGCAGCACATTTTGTATAGGTACAAGCATGCAACGATAAAAAGACTGGTCATCTTCATCATGACAAAACATTTTATATCATTCATCTGACTGTTAGAAGGAGAGAAAAGAGATATTATTATCATTATACAAAAACTCTGGAATCTGTTAGTTTCTTGTTAGAAGGGTTATCTTTTTTAATACTATATGAAGTTAATACTATATGAAGTAGGGAAGGGAACAGTGATACACAGATATTTATGTTTAAGCTGAAGGCATGTGGCATTTTGTGCATACATTAGAGGAAAAAGAGCTCACAGATCAAGAGCTAATAATTTGACAAAGAAGTAGAGTAGTAATTTACTGAAACAAAACCAAACTAACTACCTGGCTTTTACCATGGATTAAAATACAACTTTCTTGCACAGATATGTAAGCCAGGTTAAAATCATTTTAGAACAATAATGACTGGCAGGAAAGAGCACATCTGTTGCATCACAACTCCCACAAGTGGAATTTGATTGAACAACCCATTAATATAGTCTAATTTTTCCAGATATTTTTAGACATTAAATTCTTACAAAATTTACATTTCAAAATAGTGGACCAAATTAGTTTATACCTTCATAATCTTATCTTTCCTAATTTCCAGTTAAAACTTGATTCCAGTACAAATTCATCATTGTTGCTAACTGTACCATAAATGCAATAGATTTGATCAGTGTTTGATTCATCCCAATATATTTTTATGAAGAGAGTACACAATTTCTTTTTTTTCATATTTAACCCATGTTATACTAGGACTCTCTCTTGTTCAGACAAGAAGTGATTTATTACTTAACTTCCATCTGAGTTACATAAAAAAAATTATTAATATAAGAAAGCACAATTGTAGTCCAAACGTTTTGTTCTTAAGCCCTTAATACCTGATGATGAAATGTCTCTATTGTTTTCTACACCTTATGTAGAGATACCAACAAGAATAGTGCAGTTTGGAGTATTATGTGTGAATACATATGAGCTGGCAACAGGTAATGAACTAACTACTAACTTAGTCTTTTTTTGCCATTGCAGTATGACCTAGAATTGAATTTCCTACTCACTTAAGATTTTCTGTTCCTCTTGACACAGTCTAAAGTTCATTTTGATTTCTGAATATTCATACCAATCTATATGCCTGAATTGCTGGGAGCTCCTGTTGTTGGGGGCACAAAATGCTAGGAAAAGATGGTTAGAAAGAGGAAAGAGACTTGACAATGAAAGAAGATAACCCAGAACATTAACATGAAATGATTTGGATGATGGGACAAGTTTGCTGAAGACACAAAAAAGTGAGGAGTGGTTTGTCAGAGAGTTGTGCAGCCATCCAGAGGGCTGACAGGAATCTCATGAAGTTCAAAAAGGGGAAGTAAAAAGCCCTGCCAAGCAACAACCCCATGACCTGGTGTCTCCTGGGCGACAGCCACCTTGAAAGCAGCTTTGCAGAAAAGGGCCTCAGATTCCTGTGTGAGCTGTAATATGCCCTGGCAGCAAAGAAGGCTAGTGGTACCTTGGGCTGCATTAGAAGAAATGTCAGCAGGTCAAGAGATGTGTTCCTTCCCTTTTCCTCAACATTGGTGAGGCCCTGCCTGGAGTACTCTGCCCAGTTTTGGGTTCCCTGGTACAGGTGAGACATGGGCATATTGGTGAGAGTCCAAGAAAAGGCCAGAAAGATGACAAGAGACCGTGTCTCTCCCCTGAGGAAAGGCTGAGAGAGCTAGGACACTTCAGCCTACTAGAAGTCTCAGGTGGCCTTATGAGTATCTGTAAATACCTGAAGGGACGGTACAAAAAGGACAGTCAGGGTCTTTTCAGTTGTGCCCCGTGGCAGGACGAGAGTCAAGGGGCACAGCTGGAAATGCAGAAAGCTCTGCCTGAACATCAGAAAACACTTTTTCACTGAGAGTGTGACTGAGCAGTGGCATAGGTCTCCCAGGGAGGTTGTGGAGTCCTCCTCCTCGGAGATTTTCAAAAGGCATCTTGTAAAAACTGTCTTTAGGAAGTTCTGCTCAAACAGGGAGCTTGGACCAGATGATTTGCAGAGGTCCCTTCATCCTCAGCTACTTTGTGATTCTGTGACCTTGAGTGAAAGGAATTCACTATAGTGAAAGTGCATTAATTAGACTACAAACAATGCTATTATATATGGGATCTATATATTAGTCTAGATCAAAATTTGACCATTTTTTTCATGGTTTCTTTAAACCTGTCTCTATAAATAAAAATTATCCATATGGCAAACAAAATCCTTCACCATTATAGATTTTATGAAAGATTTTTTTTTCACTCTATAGAATCCAAAAATATGACCATGAATAACCTAGTACCAACTTCCCACTTGTTTCATTAACATTTGAAACTTCATTTTGTTAAGTTTTCATTAGTATTTTTTGAAACCTAGGAAAAAATCTAAAATTACAAAATGGCAACATTTACCATGCCAAATGATTTTAAAAAGTACCCAACTTACACAGCTTTCTAATTTAGATGCTTTTATCATCCTTGGGTTTTAAATGTTGGGCTGTAATATTGACAAGATAATTTGCAGAGCATTACTCATGCCATTTAGCTTAAGTCTTCACTGTTTCTTATTTCCTTTTGGAAGTTTTTAAAACAGAGATGATTACCAAAAGAACAAGTCAGATCCTTTATCACAGTAAAAATTACTAGTAATAGATTAAATTTATAGATATTAGGAAAACATTATTTTAAAGTTACACTTACAAGAGTGTTTGTTGCTTTACATAATGGTTTTCAAGGGTTTTATATAGTTTCTATAATTAATGCATGTTGTTTGACTGGGGAATGGAAAAAAGGTTGAAATCTGAGACAATATTAAAATACTTTAGAAACTTTGAAGCATTATAATAGTTATTTCAATAAAACTACTTCAAATATTTCTTCAAGAAGGAAACAATTTGGAGTTCAAGTTCAGCAGCATAATAACTGAAAATGTATAACAGTACTCTTATTCCCATCACTAAACTATAGATTACGGTCTTTTTCAGTTGTTGCCATTATAAATCCCTGTTCCCAGGGGTGCTAAGCTATCATAAAAATTTGCTTTGGGCAATGCTTTGAGATAAGTTCTTCAAAAAATGCATAGGGGATTGGCTTGCAACTCCCACTTGTGTTAATAGGAGCTATCAAGGCAAATCTCTCATGTATTCATGGGAGAAAAAGCTCCAGAGTATAAAAAACTTTCGGCCTGAGGATTATTTGTTTTTGATATATATCCTAATAAAAATATGCTCTAAAACAAAACACTTCAAGCTAGTGATCTCAGTTATTTGCTGGGTCTGTTAACACTGAGTAGATTTCATTAAATTGAAATTCCACTAATGAAGGCTGAAACATAAATTATTTCCTAAAAGTTTGTGGAAGAAAGAATAACAGTTTGGCTAAAGAAATAAAAATTTTCAAGGAAATAATATTTAATTAACTGCACAGAAATAATATATACTAAGCTTCATTCTATTTTCTGTCTAATCCACAATGCTGGTAGAACTTCACTTGGATATACTTCCTGTTCTTTAGGAGGTAGGGATATAGATTGGTGTGGTTGATCTGAGCGTAAGTGTCCCTTAACTTCTACATGCAGCTTCACATTTTCTACTTTGATGTAGGTTACAGTGGTATATCAGCTCATCTTCCCTCTTCTGGGAGAAATTCCATTCCCCCAATTCCAACAGCTCACATTTCATATAGTCCATCCAGGCATCAGGTCATGGGTTTACTATAAATGAGTGTGCTGATAAAAAAAACTTGACACACTTCATCTTCTGAAAAAATCTGGCTATGTCTATGTCTCTCATGTCTGCATTCCCTAACTAGCTCAGCAGTAAAAAATACCAGAAACTTCCACTGAGAACCATAATTTTCAGTTCTCCCAAGTTCTCATAGTCATTTACATTAAATGTACAAGTGTCTGAATACTGCAAAACGAGAAACACTAACAGAAATATCAACTTCATCAATTTCAGCCATTTTGGAAAGTAGTTTAATTTTATGCCTTCTGAATCATTCCTTGAAGGAACTCTTTTTTCACAAACTGTTATGAGATTGCAGGGAAAAGAAAAAATAACCTTACAATCTACGGACCACCTTTGTGAGTACCACTTTTCTGCCTACACAATCTACATTATTTTTTCTTAGGCAAGGATTTCTATAAGAACATGCTTATGTCAGAGGTTGACTATGTCAGCTCAAAATACTTCTTCAACACAATTACAACACTATAAAGTTATCTCATGAGCTGGGGAAAGTGAGCAATTCTGCATATAATAGGTGGCTAAACATACTCTTTCTTTTCTGTAGGCAGATATTATAGGTCCACTTCTTTATGCTTCTTTTCATTTCCATACATCTTTCTGGTAAACAGATGGCAGAAACTTTAAATAGTACTTGAGGTGAGATCTCACCAATGTCTTCTACAACAGAAATCCTTCTTTCCTCTCTGTACTGCAGATACCTTAGTTGCCACCATCTCAGATCATATTTTTTTCATTTCAATAGCCTCTTCACATTCCGTGTTCATGTATTTTATGTGACTGAGTAATAGTACCAAACTCTATCTTCCTCTATTATTTCCACCCTATGAGCAACAAAGCCTTGCTGTTTGTCCTAAACCCCACACCTACTACTGTTGTACGTCATCCCTTCTCTTTACTCCAATGTTCATTTTGCTCTCATAGTCTGGACTCTCCTGTGTTAATTTAGTATCACTGTAACTATTTACTTTTCCTGCTAACAGTTTCCCTGTATCACCTGCACTCTCTTCTCAGCCATATTACAATTCTTGTGCTAGTCTAGTCTAGCTTCATTAACTTAATAAGCAACTCCCTACAGGAATCACTTTGCAGTAAATCTGATGCCCAGATATATTTTAGCTAGTACATTTTCTTTGCCTAGAAAACCCTTTAATTTAGTCAAGAAAGGTACAATTACCCTGCATGATTGGCTTTTGCTGAAACTACTTTGAAATTTTCAAATTTCTGATTTATATAATTAATTATACTATGATCCAGATTTGTTCTAAAATCTCCATAAGGTAGGATTACTATGTCAGTAATTACCCAGATCATATATCTCCCTTCCTTAAATAGATAAAACATGTTTGTTTTCCTGCAACAAATACAAAAACGATTTGCCATCTGATGGACTCCTTAAAAATACTTGCTACCAAATTAATTTTCTACGAGGAAATCATGAGCTGAAATATGAAAACAAAATTTAAACAACTTTTTTTTTTTGGTCATGTGGAAAAAACCAAATTTTTGTGGACAAGTGGAAGGTTATCAAATTGCATTTTGCTGACCTCTTTGGTTTGCAATGGGTAATATCTAAAAAATAAATAAGTCATGAATATTTATAATCTGTCTACTTTTAATGTAGTCCATCAAATTTAAATTAACAAAGGATTAAAGCTACAATTTAAAAGCTTAAAACTAGAAAGGCTTATTTTTAACCTTAGGACAGCCCAGCATTTAAATAAGACCAATTGGAACTGGGAATGAAAATGAACTCTTAATTTTATTAATCTCCTTATACTGTTGTGCATTGTTCTGAGTCACCAAAATATTCATAGCTTCTGAACAGCCTGACACTTTGCTTTGCATTTCATGTTATATTTTAAGAAACATGTATCATATATCACTTGTTAATGGTTTCTGTGGGAGGAGATGAGTAATTAAGGACTTGTGAAATTGGGGCAGGGTACGTTTTTATAACTGATAACATAAGCTCACAGGATGGCTGCAGTTCAACAAAGGGCTTAGCTTGCTCTGTTCTATAAATAAGCACAGGAAATTAGATTAAAATTTTAAAATTAGATTGCCAAGATTTTCAAAAGTGACCGTAGGATCTGTGTGTCTTGCTTTGGGACCCCCACTATGAAGTATTTTTTAGAATCCTCATGTCTGACACCTTTTGAAAATATTTTAGTTTTAGAAAGATTTTATTTCTTCAGCCTCAAATATATATATATATATATATATATATATATATATATATACACACAAATATATATTTTTTTTTGAGGGGGGGAAGGATTTAGCTAGACTTGGGAAAAAAACCAAAGAGAGCAAGCAGGACTACTCTTTGAATTGTCTTGTTAGACATGTTATATATAGCATATTATGGAGTATAAATTTTCTTTATAAGGATGAATTGTAGTCGCACAAATCCTTCTGTATGGGTTTTTTAGTGTAAAGTATTTGTTTGTAATATTAATAGGCAGAAGTTAATCCTTACAGTTCCTCCCTCTTCACTATTGCTTTGAAATTTCATTTAGAAATTTAATGAATGTTTAAGTTTTCTTTCCTAAACACTGGTAGATTATGAGACAATGCCATTTATAGTCTCGGAGAATTTATCTGGGTTTTGTACATAAACCAGTCATACTGTTTAGCGCTACATGCTTGAGTTTCAGGCAGAGGAGGGAGGAATGGAGACATCTTTCCTTCTCTGGTGGTTAAAAATGTCTGATATCTGACAGCAGATATCTACTCAATGCAGCTAACACACTAAAGCGGGCTTGTAACTACAGTTTGTGACTATGTTTTGAGATTCAAGGCTACTCTCCAAAGCCCTTGGAAAGCTCAGACTGTATTTGGTTTTGGTATTGTTTTAGAACCTGAGCGCTCCATCTGGCTACTGTTTGGTTTCCAACAGGAGAAAACTGGAGGCCAAGAAAGACACTGGTGTAGATGATTTGGATAACATGGAAATTTTCAAAGTATACCTTACCTTGACATGTGAACTATATTTTCTACAACAGACCCAGTTTTTAGGAAAGCCTCGAAAATGGTCTATACAGTTTTCTCTTTTGCGAAATGAGATTTGGGAAGATCCTGGGTATGTATCTGCATTACATTTTTAAAAAAGAATGAAACGCATACTCCTGGGAATGAAACTTTATTCCCCTTCTCTTAAATTCTGAAGGATCTTTTCACTCAGTACTATTTCATTGATTTAGTTGTTTATGAAACAATACAGTAAAAAACCAGTGTTGAGGATAGAAAATGTCCTAATATGTGCTACACATGAACTGAGCATAAACTAGTGTTAGTAACATATATAAAGAAGAAACAATGAAAAGGATTGAATGTAAGGCTGGATTTTTCTTCTGTGCTGCTTGAACCAATCCCACGGTTGTTACCATTTCAAAAATAGGTCCTTACAGAACTGCAACACCTAAAACCTTATCTAGTACCCGCATTTGAACATTGTAAAGGGAAGATAGATATTTGTACAAATATTTCATGAAAGAGAAATCTTAAAATTCTTATCAAGAAGAATGCCAAATGCTTAAAAATGGAGATTGAATATACCAGTCTCTATTCTCCAGTCCTCCTCAATTTCTTTGAATTATTAGCCTGTGTAAAAGGATTTGGGACACCAGAACAAGAAAGATAAATGGACAACTATTGCAGTTGTAATTGGAAACAATTTAGATGACCCAAGTGGCAAGTATGGTTGTTGCTGTTCTGGTCATATGGAGGACGGGAAAAAACGTTTGTAGATAAATGTGAAAAATTTTAAGTTTTGTCAAAAAAAAAAAAAAAAAAAATAAAGGAAATTCTACATGTCCTTGGAAACTGCCCTCACACTTCTAGCCCACTGCATAAAATCATTCTGAGAGAAAATGTGAGCTAGGTTTGTCACCAAGAATATAGTGTGTCCTGAACTGGCAACACTTCCCTTTCTTTCTCTCTTCTGTCCCTAATGGACAGATATGCAAATTACAAATTACAGCACCAAAATTAAATGTCCAAACACCACCTAGCATGAGTCTGCATGTTGTCTGATTCCACTCGAGTGACACTCCATGTAAAATTGTATTGATGGCACCATACATTGGCTAAGCCCACACAGCTACTACTTCTGCCAGTCCTTCAATGTCTCACAGAGATCAACTTACACATCTTGCTTTTATGCACAAAACTAATGTAGTGTTTGGAGGGTAAATTCTATTTAAGCCAACAGTTGAACTCTATTAACAGATTTGGAGGTGGCAAGGAAATAGCAGAAAAAGCCACATTTACTTTGATGACACTCTCACTGCTCAGCTGAAATGCAGGAAATGCAGCTCCCAATGCTGTTCAGAGACAATCTGAATGATTTTGTGGGTATTTTGATGCAAGTGGAGATAAAGACTCAGAACAAATTCATTGTGTGAAGGAAGAACTGCACAACAGCAAATCTTTTTCCTCAGCTACTGAATCTTAAAGGTAAAGTTCTGTGTATATATATGTGTGTATCTCTACACCATAACTCATCCAACAGTACATATACTGCATGTTAGGTATATATGCAGGATATTTCATTCAGTATTCTAAACTCTTCCTGTAAAGCCTGTTTCTTTGCTATGTGGCTGTACAGGAGTTCCAGTCTATGAGGTAGATGAGTAAAATTACGTCTTTAATTTGCTAAAACGGGTATTATGCAAAATAGAAGATTTTGTTTCTCAAGAACAGTAGACGACTGTTTTCTTATACAAGAAAGATGACTATTTTCTTATACAAAAATTCTTATATATTTCTTATATTAAGGTTTACATTCTCAAAAGATTTTCTAGACTCAGGCCCCAAAATCAAGTAAAGTGGTGTATTGTAAGCTAAAATGGAAGTATTTTTTGCTGTTACTAAAAAAATAATGAAATGAAGTATTTTGTCTTGTGTAACTCCTCAGATTTGAACATAAAGGCACAAAAAAATCTAATTTTTATTAGCATACAGTAAAATAAAATCTTGCCATTTGTGGTGAACTTTAAAATAATTTAGACATGAATCAATGGAATATGATTTAGGTCCAGTAGATAAAGATGAAGAAGAAATAAGACAAATGCAAAAACTACTACATTTGACAATGCATGAAATGCCATCATCTCTTATTGTTGACTCAGTTTTCCTTGACATCTATGGAAGCTGGTCTTCAGTATCTCCCAAAGGTTGAACTCCAAGAAGATAGAGAACAGGCAGTCAAAAGAAGAAGAAAGAAGAGATATTAATTGACAAAGTAGTTCTGCCAAAACATTACTTTGTTACCATTTTAATTGGAAAAAAAAAAGGGATAACTTTCTCCCAGTGGAAAGCACAGAGATGAATCTACACAGAAAAGAAACAAATCATTAAAAGGACACTAAGATGCTAGAACTAGTTCTAGATGCTATGAACACTTACATTTTTGAGTGCTGACTCTCCTGCAGCCTAATCTAGAGCGGATGCTGTCTCCTCAAAGGCATGGAGTTGAACTTCCAGGAGGGGTAAATCACAGAAATCAAATCTCTCACTTCTACCCTTTGTTATATTAAAAAAATATGGATATAGGCAAGTGCATCTCTTACTGCTTCTTTCTGTGTTTTATGTATGATGCACAGTTATCAATGCATGTTTAGGGATCCTGGCGCCTGTCTGCTGAAACACACCTCTCAGGAGACATGGGTGATGGGATGGTTGCTTTATAAATACCAAGTTCTCTTAGATACAAGCTGGACATTGTCATGCTCTGCTCTACCTAAGCAGCTGTACTTTGGGATATGTGGAGTACCAGACTAGGACATATCTAAGAAATTTGCAGCAGTAATGATGTTACTGGTAAAATGCAAGATGTCTACATATTCCATCCTAATTCTGGATCATTCTCTTGGATTTAGGTGCTGAAATAGTTTTTTGGATATATTCATAGAGCCTTATTGCTTCTGTTTGAGAACAAATCACATTTATCGCTTTTATTATTTAGTCTTTTTTTGTGAATATAAAGTCTAAAATAAGTTCTCCCTTATATGTTCCTAAGAAACCACTAATTTCTACATATCTGCTTTCTGACCCCATATAATAACTATGATATTTATCCAGCAACTGCTGCCCCAAGGTTCCTGAGAAGAGGAGACTCTGCTACGTATTTCAGCAAATGAGTCATCTAAGGTGCAGGAGGAAAGAGTACAAAAATTTATACAGAACTTTACTTTGTTTTTTCCTTTGCACAACAGAAATTAATTATTTTTGCTAGTTTTTGGCAATCATTCTTGTTGTATTTCTGGTGAGTTTGGATTCATTAACTAATATACAGATTAAAGACCTGTGTAAAATTAAATTGGAATATAAATGAAATAAGCAATCCAGAATAATATCATACCATAAAAATATGACTAAATAGTGATACTATCAGAGTTCAAACAAATATATATTTTTAATGTTTTTAATTTCTCTCACAAAATAATAAACAGTAATATTTTCTTATTCACTTTTCTTTTAGGTAGGTGATAAAGGCACTGTTCAAGAGCCTTTATTCAGATCAGAAATAAAATGGTTAAATAAAAAGCAAAAAGGCTTGGAATGTTAATGGAAGCAACTATAAACTTTGGATGTACAAACTATTTCCATATTAGTGCTATCTCAGTTTTTTTTTTTTTTTTTTTTGGCACACACGAGGTACACTTGCTGTTCTCCATTACAAATTAGCTAAACTTTTTTTCCTAACTGCATTATTTTACTGGATAGTGGACAAACTATTAGTTGTACATAGTGTTTCTTGCATTCTTTCTCAAATTTGAGCTGATTATTAAAATAATATTTTAAGGGTTTTTTAAGAAATTAAACTATTTCGGGTCACACTGTCTCTGTATAAGCTGTCATTTCAGCTAACATCACCAACAATGTATTTTTCCTGCACTGTAATTGTTTTAGGCATGACTATTTTCTCATTGCATGCAGCTACTCTTGCTTATTAGAAATAATATGTGCTGTATTTAGATATAAACCTATTCATAAAACACTTCATTAGAAATATTTAATTTAGAATTAGTTAAGTGATGGCTTGGTAAAAAGGAATATCTGGATTTATTATTTATCAAGTAAAACCACCATAGAAATATATTATGCTTTTATGGTTATTCCACATTTAAGATGGAATGATTAGTTTATTTCAAACTACCATTATTTCAAGAGCACTTCATGATTCCTGTTCTGTTTCTACAGACTTTTCCCCTAGAAGACTTAGCAAGATTTGTATCTAACATAAGATTTTGTTGTTACTACTAGGCTGAGTGATCAGCAGCCAGACTATGGACCAGTATCTCATTTCCTGTTTTCTGCAGGTGTCTATTGACATATAGGAAGCAATTTCTTCCTGGCAGTCAAATTATTTTACTTGGTTTGGATGGACAATCTTGTTGACTGGTTTCCTTGACACTGACATGAATCAATAAGGACACAATCCATTCTATGTTCATGAAGCTGAGGTGGCCATCACAGTAAACTGCTTATTATGCATTACCACTTACACTTAAATGTGAGAGAGGAGAGACAATGTCTTGTAGTTTCAGATTCCAAGCTATGTAACAAACTTGGACTCCTGGTTCCAAGAATCTAAGGATCATAAATCTTGCATGCAAAATATCATGCTGGTTTTCAGGGCGTAATACCTGTTTAAATTGACACAAATTCAATCAACATGTGGACACTGTTGGAGGTTTTGGTATAATAAATCCTAGGACCCTTTTGTTCATGATTTAATAAGTTACCTTTTCATTTAGGCTGAAGTTTCTTTACCATCAATTTAATTTATTGCTTAGTTTTCTCTCATTTTATTGTGCTACATATACGACATCTTCTCCACTATCTTACCTTTAAATCAATTCATTGCTTCCAAAGCAGTTGTCTCATCTTACCTTAGTTTCTACTATGTCTACATGAGACTCTAATAGCTAAATAATTTCCTTTTTTGTTCTTTTGTTATATACTCACTAGGTTTACACATTGGAAACATTTTCTCTTGCTTCTTAGTATCTAGAGGCTTCTAATCAAGTACTCCTGAAACTGTTGTGTCCTTCAGTTTAACTGCTTGACTTGGTTAGCTTTACCTTGAAGACTTCTCAATGGCTTTTCAAAATATAAATTAAATGTTTCACCTGAAATTGGATTGAGCATAGATGCTTTCAATACCTTTACTCATTATCTGTTAAGTATGTTCATTAATCAACATTTTCTATTTTAAATAAAAATGTATTATTCTGACACTTGTGACTATGGTCTCCTAGCAACTTTCTCCAACCTGTCCTTTTCATTTCTATGGTGTAAGGCCAGAAAGGAGTGAAGATAACCCTAATTCTGCATATGGTTTAGTCCTTTTCTCCATGTGGTATAACTTAAATTTGTTAAAGGAGCTGATATGTGTAATTTCATTGGACTAATGATAAAGTACAGTATTAAACTTCCATTCTACATGTCAGTATAACCTATATCATAGAAAGAAAAATCTTTTCCCACACATTTTCTTGGAGCCTGCAGTTAGCAGGCTGATTGTTTTTCACACAGAAAACTCCAGCAAGGCGTTTTAAAGGAAAAACTTAATTCAATACGTTTTTTCAATACCTCAGTAAGAATCAACTTTTTTTCATTTTACATGCTGCTCTCCTCAATCCAAGTGGCTGCATGAGGTAAATTTTCTTGTCCCCAGTTGCCAAGTGCCTTCTCATTTTTCAAGTCCTCCTTAAGCTTTTCTCTGAAATTACTTCCTCTTCTTTTTATGTCCATATATCTATAGTTGTTGGTTTGTTTTTTTTTTTTTCCTCCTGGAACATATTTTCATGTCCTGTCACAGCTCGTTCTTACAAAATTGTGTAAGCTCTTCTCCTTAGGTGCCTGATCTTACAATCTCTGACACCCTGTGGGACAGCTGCACTGCTTTCAGAAGATGGAAGTCTAATTCTGCAACAGTAGGTCTTCAAAATAGCAGTTCATAAACCACTATATATCTTTATATATGTATAAACTTATTAATGAAGAAATCCACTCTTCCTTGCTATAAGGGTGCAATTTCTCATTTTTCAACACGCTTGAATTTAGGGCTGAACAGATCTGTTTGTGCAGTTTGCACTTACTCCATAGCTCCTTCTTCATGGATACACAAGGAGAAAACATGACTAATGACAACATCAGTGTTCATCCTTTCTATGTAAACCAAAACTCAAATTAGGTATCTGATCCTGTTCTTGAATTTAAATCTGCTAGTCATCCATATTATTTGAGCAACACAATTTAATACAGATATGCAGGAAAAAATCTGTAGATTTTTGAAGGAGTGAGAGCCTGCATATGCTCGGGGCTTTAGTATGGGCTCAAGCTTTTGTTTCTATAATAGGGCAAATAGAGGTAGCTTGAGTACACTATCCTCTAGGAGGTATGACAAATTCAGTTTTCTTTTGTTGAGACAGTCAACATCCTGGTCGTGTGTGGTTTGGAGCCAGATAAAAGTTTAGAAAGAAAGAGCCTAGGAGACGGGCTCTTAAGTCATGCTTTAACCCAGTCTAGGCTTTGCCCTGTTGTCTTTGCAGAGAAAGAACTTGAATGGGAATGAAGAGATTATTTCTGTAACATTGTTTTTAAGAAGTCATGGATTCTAGCCTGGAAACCCGGGCACCAGCAGTTGGAGCTCCTTTGCTTATTCTAACAGTCACAGGAGTGAAACAACTCAAGGATTCTGCCTGGGAAAGAAATGAACTGGAGAAGCAATAAGTAGAGAGCATGCTGGGGCACCCACAGATCCTTTTGCAGCACATGTGATGTCAAAGTTGAAACTGATGCTGCTTTTATGACTCCCTAATTCTACTGATGCCTTTTTTTTTTTTTTTGGTGGAGGTTAATGGAAGCAGGCAGTATGCATCTAGTCTGTTTTTATCTACTCCTGAGCTCAGTGACACTGAACAATCTGAGAATACTTGCAATACATGGAGAATACTTACCATGTGAAATGCATTAGAAATTACTTAGAAATTAACTCTCTGTGGTCGTTTATAGATATAAATACACTCAGCTGGGCTCAAGCATTCAAAGCCATCTTATGATGGGTAGTAAATTTACTAACATAGATGGGAACTATGCCATGTATACTGGCCAGTGTAACAAAAAACCCAGGTTCAGACAGGTTTAGTTTTCGGGTGTAGGTATAACATTGCTGGTAAATGTTGAACTCCTGAATCTGATCTGGTCAACAAAAATCAATCGGATCTGTATTTTCCTGTTTTCTCAAACTTTCAACAAAGGTTCCTTCTTTAGGACTTTCACCATTCATTTTCAACATCAAATTACATACAATTTTTTGGATGCAAATACAAGGTAAGGTACTGTGGAAGAGCTCATTGAAACACTTTCAATCATTCACCAGTAACTCTGGATAACCAGGGAGGTCCCTGGTCAGTGGAGGTTGGCAAATGTGACACCTCCAAGAAGGGACGGAAAAAGAACTACAGGTCTGTCAACCTGACCTCAATGCAGGGAAGATCATGGAGCTGATCATCTTGAGTGCCACCACGTGGCATGTACAGGACAATCAGAGCATCAGGCTAAACCAGCCTGCATTTGTAAAAGGCAAGTTCTGCTTGACATTGTCCTACCTGCTGACGCAGCCTCACCTTGAGTGCCATGTGTAGTTTTGGGTGCCACAAATATAAGGAAGCCATTAGGCTGTTAGAGAGCGTCCAAAGAAGGGCAACAAAGATGGTGAAGGGCCTTGGGGAGTAGCTGAGGTCACTTGGTCTGTTCAGCCTGGAGAAGATGACACTGAAGGGAGAGTTAAGGGACAGGCACCACTCTCTTCTCTCTGGTGACAAGTGACAGCTTGCTGAACATGAGCCAGCAGTGTGCCTGGCTGACCAAGAAGGCCAATGCCATCCTGGCTTATAGCAGCAAGAGTGTGGCCACAAGGACAAAGGCAGTGATCATTCCCCTGTATTTGGAACTGGTGAAGCCATACCTCAAGTCCTCTTTTCAGTTTTGGGCTCTTCACTACAAAAAAGACATTGAGGTCCTGGAGCATGTCCAGAGAAAGGCAACAGGGCTGGAGTGGGGTCTGGAGCATGTGTCTTATGAGGAGCAGCTGAGGGAGCTGGGGGTGTTTAGCCTGAGGGATAGAAAACTCAGGGGGGACCTTTTTGATCTCTACAACTCCCTGAAAAGAAGCTGTGGCGAGGTGGGATGGGGAGGTAATTTCTTTGCCTGAACAACAGGCAAAGTGATAGGATAAGTAATAGGACAAGAGGATAAGAGGAACTGGCCTCATGTCGCACCAATCTAAGCCGGGGAGGCTTAGATTGCATATTAGGAAAAACTACTTTATGGAAAAGGTTGTAAAACATTGTAACAGACTGCCCAGGGAAGTGGCTGAGTCATCACCCTGGAGGTATATAAAAGACCTGTAGATATGGTACTTGCTGACATGGTTTGGTGGTGGACTTGACAGTGTTAGGGCAATGGTTGGATTTGATGATCTTAGGGGTGTTTTACAAATTAAACGATTCTTTGATTCTATGATTCTAGATTGGATCTTGCTGGTTTTAGCTCAATGATTCACACATTTGGAGGAATGTTCTCTCTACGCTATGTTAAGAATAGTGGCAATGGAGAAAACAAAATGGAAAACAGAAGACTTTCAGCAAGACTTAAAGCTGTATAGAACATTTACCTGCCGACCTAATCTGTGCATTTTGCTAGTATCAGCTTCTTCTCTAAGGGCTAAATTCAACCTCATCTTGGAGATATCAATAAAATTAATTTCTCCTACTGGAAAAAAAAAAAGTCTCTTTCTGGTTCCTGCTGCTTGCCTGCTACTATTCTAGTTTCTCTGCTTCAAACTTTCTCCATACCTTTTCATTTTTATCTTAATATATTCCTTTGTCTCCTTTCCCTCCTTCAGCTATCAGAATTGAATTTTGTATCTACATAAGTTAATGCAGTGGAAATATACTAGGGTGGGTTCTATATGTCACACAGAATAGAATTTAACAAAACTGCACACACTTGCAAGAAGTAGGTTTTAGGTCTATCCTTTATTTCTGGCTCGCTGTAAAAAACAGAATTGACTTAACCAGTTAATCACTGCTTCTTAGAAAAATAAACTCTAATTTTTTTAAAAAAAGGAAAGAAAAAAGGCAAGTTTGTTAGACGATGAAAATTACTGGCTGATTACTATGGGAATTTTCTATATTTTGAAGTATTAAACAAAAAGGAAAGAATGGAAGGAAGGAATGAAAAAAGAAAGAAGAAACAAAGGAGAAGAGCAAGAATGAAGAAAAGAAGGAGAGACAACTATGTAACCCAGTTACATTTTGTTTAACCTCAAAGGAAGATTTTGCTCTCCTGCAAGTTATTCACTTATGCACTTGCTATGAAATCAGCATTGTGAGTAAGTTGATAGCCTGTACAGGGAAGGAAAGAATGGCAAGCTGATTACTTTATGGTTATTTCACAAAACTGATGAGACAGCAAATGATATTCAATCCTATTAAAAAGACTAAGCACAGCCTTTTTTCTACCCTTTTAAAAAAATCCTACATTCCTTGTGCTGGGATTGGATGATATGATTCTACAATTCAGGGAGTCTGCAGAACATCTGCAATGAAATTGGTTTTCTGTGGAAAACTGATGAATCACTTACTGCCAATGACTGGAAGGAAAAGTACTTGTTTATGCCCTTATGTAATGAATTTTTATGAGGTGAAGTTTGCTGTTTATAAAAAATATACTTTCAGTTACTGCAGATGTAAAATAATAGAATTCAGAATTTAGACCACCACATTACTGAAAAGGCAGTCGCTAACAGAATATCATCATCTACTTGCAAAATGCCAAAAAGGGGCTTTTACTTCTGTAATAGAATTAAAATTTCCATCCATTCCATAAGGTCTTACAAGAGGAAAAGAAAAGGACAATTTTAACAGTTACCTTTAACATATTTTAAAATAAAATGAATACTTTTACAAAAAAATACATGTTCTGTTTCAAAAAGTAGATCTAAAACCTCATGCTCATGAGCAGTTCCTGAGAAAGCAAGGAGTGTGTCCCTGTAATAATGGAAAATCAATTACATGCTTTTCCTTGATTGTCCCCCAACAATCTCTTAAAAGCATGAGTTTAAGTAATAGCTTAGGTGTAACTGATCATTTCACTGTGAAAAGCAACTTCTCACAATCATATGTATCTTAAGAGTATTATGCTAGCAAATTAATTAGTGGAGCTAATTTTAGGAATTAACCAAACTGTTTTATTCTTACATTCAGCAAGAGTTGATTGCTACAATCTTTTAATTTCTCTAAGAATTTTGAGACATTTCAGTGAAGTATTTCACAACTTGAATGTTATTTCTTTTTTGATCCTGCTGTGTATTTCCAGGAATAGCTGTAGGTGACTGGAAATGTGCAGATATCTATTCTTAATGACTAATGCATTTTGCATTTCTGCAGCAAAAGCTGTTTTGTTATGTATGTGAAAAACTTTCAAGTGCCATTTTCTTCATACATCTAATCTCCATGTCCTGATATCTATATTGGTTCTGCAAGTATGGATAAGGCACCAGTTTTTCTCGGATCAATGTATATTTTTATGAAGTTGGGGTTTTGTGGCACTAAGCAATAATGCAATGAACAACCTGCACTTTTTTGTGCTTTGCCACTCTACTACCTTTGAAATTGTTGTAGGGTGACTGCTATTGCTGCTATGAGTCACAGGGATTGTGAAAGGATGCAACAGAGACAACACACTGCAGGTCCATCTATACCTTCTGCAATGGCCAGTTTGCTTAAACCTGGAGACAACCAGTCAAACACAACTGAACTGTTACACTATTTTCCACAATGCATGTAATAGGAGCTGTGCCACTTGGCCAATTGCTCATCTCACGCTTGCATCTGCAGCATGCTCTGGTCATTCAAGCATTGCTTTTGGAGAAGAAATACCACAGACCACATGGGACCACTTTGTCCTCCGTACATAGAATGAACAGCAGAGAATGCAGTTTTTTGCATACAACAGGATCCTCTGAAATCCTCATCTTGTTTATCCTGCAGCCACATTCCTCCAGAGCTCTGATTCTTGTGTAGAGCACCTGCCTCCAGTTTTGCCCTGTTCTTATCTTTTATTTTGTTTTCATACAGAATATATCAGGGATAGGTTGTAATTATTGGTAGTGTAGCGGTCATGGAGATGTTGAAGCCTTCATGAAAAGTATCCTGACAGATGTGAGATAAATGGCAGCACACTGGCCAGCTTTATCATACTTTGCAGCAGTTTGTTCTCTTAGGAGACCCAAGATCAGAGAGGTATGCAGCTATGGATTTTGTACTTATTAAAAACTACCTGCAAGACATAGACCTACCTGCACCAGCTGTTGCGCAAGTCTGTCCATACCTCTCATCTGCAATTGATCTGCATTTTTGCATGCAGACTGACAGAGAGTTTAAGAATTCTAAAACCCCAGGTGCTCTAGAGAACAGAAAAGATGACTAGTTGACCAGCCTGCAAGGGATTCTACCCATTTTCCTTGAATGTTATTTGGCCACTTTCCCAAGCTTGTGCCAGTTCCTTGCTTTGGAAGTGGACTACCCTGGAATGGCAGAAACTGAAGACTGTGGTAACAATTTAGGTGGATGTTTTAATGTTGTCAGCACATAAAACTGTCTTGGGAGGTTGAAGGCAGGCAGCTGTAATCTATTCAACAAATTCTACTAAGATTTCCTCCAGGGAATAGGTAAAGGGTTGAAGCACCATTTTGAAACTGCTTCTGCTGTTTTGGTTGTATGCACTGTGACTTGCAGCAGCTCAGGCTACCATACTGGATTAAAAGCAAATGACCATCAGTTTTATTATCTATCGTGGCAATAAGCACAACCCTATCCTTGCCCAGTCATGCCACAACATTCTCTTCTCAGTACAAGGCAACACAGCTTCCTAGCAAACACAGTGAAGTCTAATAGCTGACTAATGTGCTCAAAAGAAGAAATGTGAAAAAGTTGCTTAAACCTAAAACTGAAGAAAGTTTTAAAGAGAAGTCTAAACTAGTTTCTCACTTTGCATTTTAGTCTCGTAAATGGCAAAGTATGAAGTCATTACCCACTGAGTAAGAAATAACCACCCTTTCAGAAAAACTCTTAAGAAAAAGGCAAACTTCAGAACCTCCTGTTAAAAAGTATCATTTATTTGCAAACTTGGTTTTCATAAGAATGACACATCCCGGATAACAATTGCATTAGTATTCTCAAATAAGAACATTATAATAGATTGTATTTAATAAACACATGTCTTTCTTCACATCATCTTTTTACTAATGCTGAGATCATCCTTGTCCATCATATCTCACAAAAAAATAAATATTTTCAGGTAAGGCAGAAATCAAATACTATCCCTCTCATTTCTTTTATAGAAACTCCCGCTTTTAAGTCTTCTATAAAATTAGTTATATAAGACCTCCCATAAAACATACAGAATATATGGAATGGTGATGGTTTGTGGAGTAAAAATCAGTATTCTTTTATTTCTTTCATCTGAATGCCTCCTGAATCACGCTCATGGCAACTGGTAATTCTCATTCAAATGAAGAAACGTAAAATTTTCTAGTATGTTTATTAATGTTTCATTTATGACTTCATTTTTTGATTCTTGATAATGAAAACGTTAATGTAGCACACAAAGTCAACATAACACACATACAAAAAAGGTAATACAAGGCTGTAACTCCTATCCAAGACCGAATAGAAGTTCTGGTCCTTTAGCTTCCTTAAATTCTAAGCATTTATCCTTGTCACTGATGCACATATACCATTAGAACGTACTCACAAGTACATTCTAAAGGTAGCTGAATACTAAACCCCTTTCGTTTAAAGATAAACATTCCAAAATAAATTTTATTCCCTATACTGCAGGAAGTAGGACCAGATGTAGCAGTCCTTTTTTAAAGTAGAGTTTAAACCTGAAAAATATAATGCTTATGAGGACAAATTATCAAGGTAATTAATATGTAAAACTAATTATCCTTTGATGAGTCTAGAAATTATCTGGGATTTTTTCCTGTAATATCTTCAACTAAGCCTCTTCTGCAGCTTATAGATCACAAGACACAACAAAACAATTAAAATATTAAAAAAGTATATACTTTAAAGTGCTTCAGGAAAATGCTGAATATTGATTTTGAAGTACTAAAAAGGTAAGCTGGTAGCAAATAGTTTTTCAGTACTCAAGTTGGAACCCTAGTCTCAATCTCAGTTGCAACTACAACTGGGCAAAGGTTTTACCATATGGGAGATTAAAAAAATCTGCATCTGACATAAACCACCATTCTTTTCCCAAACCACCTACTTCTGTGAGATGCTTGGTACCTGCTTACTTGCATGGAAAATAAAAGAACTAAAACCCCACCTTACAATCTAGGATTTTAGGGTAACAAAGTCTCTTTATGCCACAAGATGCTGACTTTACAAACTTTGTTAATGCTATGGGCTACAAACCCAACACAGTGATAAGGATGTGCTACAGAAGTAGAACAATGCTTTGCTATAAGAAGTCAGCATAAGTTAAGTATTAAAAGTTTATTTCCAGAAAAAAACCCCCAACATTAAAGTGCAATATAGCAGAGCCAGCAGAAAACAGCTGTACAACTGAGGTACTAAACTGCTTGAAACAGGCTTTATATTGATAAGTGTAGCAGGGATGAAAAACAAGAGTACAAACTTTACCTGCATGAAGCTGCAAGAGACAAAACAAACCCCAGGAACTTCATACAGTTTGCCCACATCAAACAGCAGGACAGAGGGAGGTGGAATGAAAAAGGAAGATAACATTCTTTAATATTCAGGAAAATGAAACATTTCTAAATAGGAAAGAAGCTAACTCCTACATAAGAATGACATGACACCTAGCAGAGGCTAATACAGACAATCTTTTGATAAAATATTGCTCTGAGACTTCAGAAAAAATGAAGAGTCCAAAGGTCCAAAGCAAACAAAGGTCGGCTATGATTGTAAGTGACTAAGACTGGATTTTGGATGCATACAAGTCTCAATTAATAAACATAGTTAAAGACCAATGTACCAGAAATATCTGATGATGTTTCTGGAGACATTAGATCACCTTGGAATCGGGGTTGCTAATACATTTCTTTGGGAAAAGCTATTAAATGATGTGGAAGGACAATTCATACAACATTCCTTCAGGATCAAGAAGTAACTTCAGGATGCTCTCCAAATGATTTGTCAGCTTTCATACTCTAATAAAAACAGGTTTGCACCTGCTGGTTCTAATTGCAACAGCAATTAACAGAAATATGGCAGTCTGCTAATATACACATATTTATATTTGACAACAAATAATATTGCAGCACAGTATCTGGAAGCACTTGCTCTGAATCTCTGTTGACTCACAGAACAGTAGCAGAATTAATGAAGTTTTAGGCTGCCCACCTGCTAACTATATCTAATTACATCAGATGAAAGCACTGTGTGTCACTTTAAAGATCAAAACCTAGAATTTAAGATCTTCAAACAAACAGGCTAGTGGGCTGTTCTAATCAGGATGTAGAATGAAGAATGTAATAAGCCATTTCATAAAAGTAGATCAAAGATACTCAATCAGCTGTTAACCTGCTATTTTTGGACTGAGTATTGATGACTGCCAATCAAGAACAGAGCCACCATAAAGCTATTTATTCAATTTAACTGTATATGTTTTTGACAATTTAAGATTCAAAAGAGGATGTAATGTATTTTTCTGTAATGAGACTGTTCTGGATAAGACTTCCTGTTAAAATAGGATTGCAATTAAAAAGAAAATAATCTTATAAAACCAGGTTGAAGAGTAAATGGATAAAGTGTTAGAACAATTAAAACATTGCAAAGCCAACTAAGAAAGCAAATAGTGAAAGCAAAATGCAGGAAATCACCTATTTTAATGTATTAACCTGCATATAACTGTGTTTGATCTTCTTCTGTGTGGAAGTGAACTCTGAGATTTGGCACTACCTTGACCACACCAAAAAAACCTTGAGTGGCAATTCCTACAGACAGCACCTTGTGAGCAAAGTTTTCTTCGGTGTCTCTGACTCAGAAGAATGTGAGTTACCCTGAACAGATGTCACATTCCAATGGATGATGACTGGTTTCATCCCTCAGCTTCTGAGGGAAGAGGTGGAAGGCAATATATATGTAACTGAAGATAAGAGACATAGTTGCCTGAGAAAATTAGGTCTAGAAGGTACACTGTTTTGCTTACACCTTCTTTACACCTTTGGTTTTTTTTAATGTAACATCATACTGGGAATTCAAATTTAAAGTTACTCTTTAGGCATGAAAAGAACAACATTTCCACTAAATCCATCTCATAGTTAAGCTGGTAATGGCACTGTGTCTGGGTAAATTAAAGATTGCTAATTCAAAGCTTGCCAAGTGCCTTATTCAATTGGAATATTCTAAAGTTTGCAAGTAAAAGTTCTTATTGAACCTCCTGAGAATGTTGTTGTTTCTCCCACACACCACACAGAGTAAATTCAATTACCCTCCCCATACTGCCAAGTGGGGTAGGGCATTATGGCACTGTTACTCAATAAAAACCTAAGACCAGTAAAAATACATGTACAATAAATTACACAGTCTCCAAAGCCACCTTTAAGCAGTCTGCTTTCAATAATTTCTGAATTCTTCTGTTAATCTCTTCAATACACATCAAATCATGTACAGTATAAAACTAAATCAATCTCACATCAGACATGCAATTCTGTCATTTCAATTTTATACTTCAATGGCTGAAGATCGTGTACCTCTGAGCCACATTTAGGACATGTAAAATACATATCAAATAAAAAATTACTTTTAATACAGTAGTAACAAAAAACATGTGGACAGCCTATGGTATGTGGCATGGTAGGCCATTCCCCACATAGTGAACATTCCCTGCAGTGAGCTGCTAATGTGTTCTCACTATTGGAAAGACCTGCGATAGGCAAGCACCAAGAAGAAATTTTAAGTTTCAGTTTCTGTACATTAATGAGTGGTAGCAGATATATCAAAAATTCAGCAAAACCATGCCATAAGAGCTCCCTGTTCATGTATTCAAATCCTATCTGACGAACACTTTGCGGCTTGCAAAAAACTGACCTAATTCCTAGAATGCGTTCTGTAAGTGTTGCAAATGTTCCTTTCCGAAGAAAAATCAGAAAATTTACAAGTCCACAAAGCTTAAGAAGTCCAGATCCAAAACTAATATAGCTCTTAATTTTGCAGAAAGATTGCTGTTGACAATTGCTAAATAAATCGTAACATCTTTCTTCCAACCATCTTCCACCAACAGTGAAAATTAGATACCATAACTTCTGGTGTTTGCTCAGAGGCTGGTATTTCTCTGTCTGAGATAAGTTATTCTTGTATTGAATATTGAGAATAGCCTGTCCCACAGTTGCGTTCTTGGAATAGATAGTGAATTTCCATAAAATAAGACATAAAAATGCTTTTACTTCTGGTTCAAAATGAGCCAACACCCCTGGTTTAAATCCATGAAAACAGCTGGTAAACTGGGACCACAGAAGTTGTTCCAGGGCTTTGTTTAGTTCAAGAGCATCAAGTTGACTTATTCTGAGCACAGGATTCACACTCTTTTCATTTCCAGTGCTGGAGGCCATTTCTTCACAAAAAAAACTTCCTAGAAATAAAACACAAGTGGATTTTAGTATAATGGAATATTTCCTATTTTCTATTTTTATTAAAGATAACAAACTTGTACTTTACCAGCAGCAGGCAAGAATCAACAAAGTTCTCAGAATGCTCTCTAAATATGTTATTAATACACCCCAATTCCCCTCAAGAAGCTTTACGTTAATATAAAATTAGCATACATTTAAATTAGTTTAAAATCTCATTTTCAGAAGGAATTATACTTGACTATTTCTCACAAACAGTTAACATTTGGTAATAAACAACCGTTCAACATCATCTAGATATTCAGAAAAACCTACAGATTTTTATATAGATAAATATTACTAAACATATATATACTTTTTAAAATTATTGCATAATTTTAATATTTAATTGAACCTTAAAATAGATCAGAAAGAAGAACTGCAACACTATATGGTGTTTTATGGAGAAATAGGGAAATGAACATACTAACCAAAAAATCTGGAAAGAACAGTGAGGCAAAGTGTTGCCATATGAACACTTCAATTGCTACAGCTGAAAGCAAAACCTTAGAAATACTGACAAATTTAAGAATTACATAAAGATATGGATAAAAATTAAGGTGGGAATGAATAAGATTTTCTCAATAAAGGCAGTGAGTTGTTTGGAGAAAAATCACGTGAGAGTAAAGAAATATTCAGCATTCAGGCATAAATTATTATACAGAACTTCACTGAAGTCTGCATATATTTTCTACAGTGTTTTTGACAGTTGTGGGACTGTGCTACTTGTCATACAACTTTTCCAGGCAAGATGATTAATATATACTAGCAACCTCAACAAATGTATACTCCTTTTGCTCAAGCATCATAGAGAAAAATAAAAATATTTTT
Source organism: Acrocephalus scirpaceus scirpaceus (assembly GCA_910950805.1). NCBI lineage: Eukaryota > Metazoa > Chordata > Aves > Passeriformes > Sylviidae > Acrocephalus > Acrocephalus scirpaceus. Next base: position 95,996,769 of record OU383773.1, read on the forward strand.
TAAAATGGCTTCTTTTAAATGTTGTTGCATCTGGAAGTCTGACTGAGAAATAAATGCAATAAATTGCCAAAGCAAAATACAGGCAACATCTCAATTGCGGGGTAACCAATTTTTGCTTCCTTTTGTCAACAGAAAAAAAACCCAAAGTGATTCAGAAGTGTCTTCAGACAGTATGCAACATATTTGACTTTCTAAACCAGATTCTTTGCATAACAGACCATCAAGGAGCTCACAGCCTTCTAGAGAAAGTATAGGAGGTGGTGCCTCAAATTCTTATTTACAGGAGAAAAATCTTGTAACTATATAAGATTACTGTGAGTAAAAGGCTGTAGAGGGTCTTAGTAACAATGGTTGCTAATGATGCCAAGAATACTAAAAATAAAATCTTTCAAACAAACAACCAAGTCTGCTGAAACAGAACACCCCAGAAGTTTTAAAACACAACGTAAAACATCATCTGTAGTTTTCCTACTGTTTTCCATATTTCTAATTAGTTATCACTGCAAGGAAATATGATTTTGTCCTTAGTGTAGGGTGTATAACAGTAGTTTCCAATTAACTAAAACTGCTACATGGGTAGAACATATAATAGCCCCACTCAGTTTTTTTAAACTCCTCCTTCCTTATCAGCAGGCAAAGCGTGGCTGAAGGTATTATAAGGACACCTCCTCTGGGCAAAGAGCTACAGCGTTCATTGCATGATCCCGCATCAGCTGGAAAAACCAGGATACAAAGGTTTTGTATCCAGACCCAAGCCTGTCTCCCTGAGACTTAAGTCTTTTCTGTAGCAGGAACCGAAGCAAAGCAAACATTTTCCAGCATCATCCAAATAACTGCCCTCCTCTAATTTATGATCAAAGGGTCAATTCAACCCCAACTGGATTTTGCTGCATCACTTCAAAAACTCCAGCACCAATAACCATCCACCCTCCTATCTCTCATCTTCTCACTCCACTATCATTTTAGGAACCAGAGCCTTTGGTAACCACCTCCTCTGGAACCTGTCACTGGTTATTCACTCATAACCCCTAAAAATCTAATGTCGTCTTCACTTTGTCTTCTACTCATTTCACTTTGTTCTACTTGTTTCAGTGTTCTATATAACTCCCAACACACAAAATCTCCTTTAAAAATGCTAAAGTTACTCAAAAGGGATATCTTATCCAACAACTTCCTTGATCCATCTACTATTTTCCAACATCAGTTCAACCATCTTTTCCAACTGTTTTTCATTACTGCAGGTGCTATGAGTAATTTCTATTGTAGGTTTCTCATAAATAAGGTAGACTAAATATTTACAGATTTTTTTTTCCCCATTATAGCTATATTATCTAAAGAAATCTGAGCAAGTGAAGAATGAGTCATCAGGAACTTTCTGAAGACAAAGGAAAATGTGTCAAATCCATAGTATTTGTGATGCATCATGAAAAACACATAGGCTGGTAGCCCATATGACTGTACACTTGCTTCGAAAAAGAGCATGTGGAGATTCTGACAGGCAGCAAGCTGGACACAAGCCACCAGTGCATCCCTGCAGCACATTAGCATGTGTATAGCCAGCAGACTGAAAAATGTGCATATTACCCTCCACTTGGCATTGGTGAACCTACACCTAGGATACCAAGTCCAGTTTTGCCTCTTCTCTATGAATAGTACAAAAAAAAAGTCAAACTGGAAAGAGTCCTGTAACTAATACCATCAGGGAGCCCCAGGTCCTGATATATGAGAAGAGCTTGAAGGAACTCAGATCATTGAACTTGAAGGATAAGGCAGCTAAGTGCTCTAAGAATAATTTTCTACTTCCTAAGGGTTGCAGAGAAGATTAAGTCAAAGTTTTCTGTGAGATGCAATGAAAGAGAGGAAACTGCGTGTTAAGTCACTACATGAGAAATTCCAATTGGACCCAAGGAAGCTGGAACCTTTTGTCTACCAAGACCAAAATCTCCAACCTCAGAAATTCTTGAAATTTGACCAAAGTGATGCCTGAAACTACCTGTTTTAGCAATTAATTTATTCCAAATTTTCACAGGAGAGTAGACTAAATGTTGCAAAGATCTTCTCTGGGACTTGGAGCTTGACCTTCCTATTGCCTCACTGCAGAATCTAATTGTTATTTTTTTTTTTTCTGTCCATCATCCTATACAGACTGTATTTGAAGGAAATAATTTCATTGAATCTGTCATAGTGCACTGGGAACTTTGTGTACAGAAAATGGGAACCACTTTTGAGACAACACACCAGAGCAGCACAACTACTGTGTGTTAACCTTTGAAATTTTGCCAAATCCAACAAGTCATTTTAAAAAAATCAGACTCAACACTATATATACTGTTTAATTGTGCCACGTATTGTCTCTTCCTGAATTACCAGCTATGAAATTGAATTTTTAGTCACATTTATACAGACTATATGCAAAAGGAAGAATACCAAACAACAATAAGGATGTTATCTTTTAAATTATGCTTGTAACATAGCTATTGAAAAATAAATTTAAAAAAAAAAAGTTTCTTTTTGATGAACAATTAAATGTTCTCAATTCAAGCAATAAATCTAGGCATTGTTCTGAAGTTCATTCCTGCTGAAAACATTTAAAGCTTGCTATAGGCCATGGCTGTTCACTGGATCCTGCAAGTTACCTAAAGATTATATCCATATATTTCTGATTTTAATGTGTAAGCACATTTCAGTGTGCTTAGTGTTCTGCTATCCACTATGCTTTCTTCTGAATTGATTTAAGGTTTTATTGCAATGATAGGGAAGATATTTACTTCCCACAGGCAAATATAAAAAGGGACAGTTTGAAATCTGCATTGTCCTATGAAAATGTCTTCAAATGTCCTATGATCTGAATAAGAGCAACAGTTTCTTTGAGAGAAAAGCCCTAAATTTTAATCTCAATTTTGCTATGATAGGAAATTACCTTTAAAAATTACTTTTATACAAAATCCTTTCAGAAATATGTTGTTTTCAGTTTATATTGCTTTTGCAAACAGTAGTACTACTGTAGAAATAATTGAGAACTATAGTAGCTTAAAACTAGATAAAAACATACCCTGTAAGTGTTAAGACATTTATCTTATACTTTTTTAAATGTTATTTTTGCATTCTATATTTTGCTGAGCTACACAGAATATAATGTTCATTTTCCTCCATGTTTTTTCACTAAATTCTTTTTGTCAAATTCTTACTGTTTTAACTCTCTTACTTTAAATTGTTTAAAACAGAAGAACTCAGTAATGAAAGTTACTGAACACTGAGTTTATTATATATCTGAATGTTTATACATGTCCCATTCATTACTCATAGATTCAGTAATGAAAGGGACAGGTATCAACATTCAGACATATAATAAACTTGATGTGTGATGAACCTTTTACATAAATACTCTTTAAGGCGTAAGTGTAAAGACTGGTACTTGTAAGGTTCTCCCTTTACTTTATACTGTCAAAGATATTGTACAGGAAAAAAAAATGAATTGCCTGGCAGAAAAAAAAACCCAACCCAAAAAATCTAAAGTGTTCCTTTCCTAAATTTTGTCTGTTTTGTCTTTTTTAACCAAACAAATAAACAATCCCACTTGTACAGTACAAAAAAAATACTGTAAAGGAAAAAGGAATTTCTTCTGGTATATATTAGTGCTGTTATTGAGCATTGTAGGAATTATGAATGAATATATTTTATTTGGAAACATGTTATTGACAGAAATCTATCAATAGTAATGTGAGTATTGTCAACAGCCTGTCAATATTAATGTAATTATAATTAAGGGGATAACATGGATTTTAGCTATAATACCAAGTAACATCTCCTGCATTGCTGCTATCAATATAAGCATTATTATTGACCTGTTCTGGGACTATCAGTAGGAGATGTATTACCATCAGGCGAATTTGTCAATGCATTCTGCCCACAAAAATTCTATATTTAAATTTACAGGTCTGTAAACTTTGCCTGCAGAAGTACACAAATCCAAGTAACCTCTTGGGTGCCATTTTTTCCACAGGGCTTTTCTATTGTGGATGAGTAATCAAGGGGTTTCTATCTCAGAGCTACTGCAATTGCATTCCCTGCTTTTCTAGCATAATCATTCGATGACAAATAGACATATATGCAGAAGCCTCAAAATAATTTTAAGTATCATCTGTCAAATCACTTTTTGAGAAGCAAAATAAAAACATTTATTAAATTAAAAGACAAAATTAGTTCCTAACAGTTGGCAGCCAGTCACTAATGGTGTCCCCCAGGGATCAGTGCTGGGGCCATGTGGGAGTTGGTCTGACTTGGGATGCACGCTCACCCTGAAATCAGGAGACTCAAAGATTTGTCACAACCACCCTCACTGCGACAGGGCCAGTCCTGTTTCGTATCTTCACTGATGATCTGGATGAGGGGATTGAGTCCACCATCAGTAAATTTGCAGATGACACCAAGCTGGGAGCATGTGTCAATCTGTTGGAGGGTAGGAGAGCTCTGCAAAAGGACCTAGACAGGCTGGATAGATGGGCCCGGTCCAACAACATATTTAACAAGTCCAGGTGCTGAGTCCTGCACTTTGGCCACAACAATCCCCTGCAGCACTACAGACTAGGGATGGAGTGACTGGACAGTGCCCAGGCTGGGGTTACTGGTTGACAGCTGATTGAACATGAGCCAGCAGTGTGACCTGGTGGCAAGAAGGCCAACGGCATCCTGGCCTGTATCAGGAATAGTGTGGCCAGCAGGAGCAGGGAGGTCATTCTTCCCCTGTATTTGGCACTGGTGAGGCCACACCTTGAGTGCTGTGTCCAGGTCTGGGCCCCTCAGTTTAGGAAGGACATTGAGACAGTTGAGCGCATCCAGAGGTGGGCAACAAGGCTGGTGAGGGCTTGGAACACAAGCCCTGTGAGGAACGGCTGAGGGAGCTGGGGTTGTTTAGCCTGGAGAAAAGGAGGCTCTGGAGACCTTCTGACTCTCTACAACCTCCTGAAAGGTGGCTGTAGCCAGGTTGGGGTCAGTCTCCTCTCCCAGGCAACCAGCTGCATAATGAGAGGACACAGTCTCAAGCTATGCCAGGGGAAGTTTAGGCTAAGATATGAGGAAAAAATTCTTCACTAAAAGAGTGATTGGGCATAGGAATCATCTGCGCAGGGAGGTAGTGGAATCAGCATTCCTCGAAGTGTTTAAATAAAGACTGGACATGGTACTCAGTGCCATGGTTTAGTTAATAAGGAGGTGTTAGGCCACAGGTTGGACATGATACTCAAAGATCTTTTCTAACCTAGTTCATTCTGTGAACTTAAAATTACATTTAGGATGCTTAAGTAGCACATCCACTAACTTCACTGAGTTTGTGATTTAATTATTTTACACAATCACTTCTGTGTGGATAAAACCTGTAGTTTTATCTAACACTGTACTTACAGAGAGACAGAATGGACCACAAGAGACAACCAAATCCTAACACATCACGAACGCAGGCTCAAAAATATATTCACATGTGTTTAACTACCAAGAAAGCTAATTCCACAGTTTTTCTAAGTAGTCTGTTCCAGTGTTTTATGAACCTAATAATTACAAAGACTCTTTTCCTCATATTCAGTATAAAGCATGTTTAGTACAAATCAGGATCGTTGTCATTCACAGCAGAAATCAGGAACAATGAAAAAGAATTTCCATTTTGCTGCACCTTCTCAAGAGCAGAAAGCAGCAAGGCATGTGAGAGGACCAACTACTCACAGAAGATTTGCCAAACTAGACAGTATCTGCTTTCCTACAATAAGCCTGGTATGATCCTCTAGAAATACCAATCCAAACCAAAAACCCAAGTAAAATCCACAACAAAACAACATTACTTTTTTCCCAGCAGCAATTTACCTTGAGATCTACTATATCTTCATGTCTTTTTCTCTCATTTTTCTATCTGAATAATTATTTCCTGTTTTGGATTAATGTATTTTGAGTTTTTCATGTTAAATGCTTGCACTGTTTTTCATCTTGTTGATTTTACACTTTCCAAACTCATCAAGAGTATTTTGGATTCAGATCCTATGTTTAAAACAAAGGGGAAAAACCCCAAAACTTTCAACTTCTCTCTAGCTTTTATCATCAGTAACTTTTCTAAGTATGCGTTCTCTTCCATCATCCCACTAACTAATGCCTTTTTGTCTTGACAGGGTGCTATAGATAATTACTATGTAAATGCAATCTTTCAACTTGATGCTGATAACATCAACATCTCATGGAGACAATATTGATATTACATTTCCCTAGTTGGCTCATGTAGGGAAGATTTTATTAAAATCAAGCTGTATCGTACCTAAAGTTTTCCTCTTATTAAACTTGTTTTTCTTATTTGAAGGGAAAAATATTGAGGTTTCTTACAAACAGGTCTCACCAAACCATACTGGCTGTTTTACCATCTCTCTTCTACACATCATTAGATACAAATTAATTGCTAAACTATTTACTCCTGAACCTTTATTTAGAATCAAAACTGACAGTTTCAATAATTCTCTTTACAGAAGAATAAAGAGGCACAAAACCAGATACACACAAACCCATTTTGCTGGCTATTTCCACCCTCTGGGATATTAAATAAATAAATAAAATCAGCAGGGCCTAATTCCTCAATCATTCTAGGATGAATTTTATTAGGATTTGCCACTTGAGCACATCTATATTAAGATTCCTTAGGCTATTCTTTCTGTGCTTTGGTTCCACTCTTATTTCCTGTCTAAGATTAATTTTATGAAAGTAGCAGGTCACAATATATCTCTTTTACAAAGTATGAAGGAAAGAATCAGTCTTTGAAAGTCTGTTCCTTGTTCTCCTTTCTTATTTAATAACAGATCTAGGTAATGGACTTATCCCTTCATGCCTCCTCTTACTCAGATTTTTGGACCCTTTCATTGATTCTTTTCTTGTGCTTTGTAAATTGAATCTTATTTTGTTCTTCAGAGTCACTGATTTCATTCTTACATTCCTACGCTATTCCTTTATATTCATCGCTAATTTCCGCCTGGGCAACTATTTTAATTTCCAGGCCATGGAATATTTCCTTATATAAAGTCTCTTTTAACATTCCCTATTACTATTTTAGGTTATTATTATAAACTATTTCAACACAAAAAAACCAACAGGATATACATTAAAGGTAATCTTTTCAACAGACTAGACTCTGCCAAGTCCTAGCACTGAAATCAATGGTCCAAGCATGGGGAAGCAGTACACAGAGTGGGCATGCTAGAAATCATCTCCTCTTTGGAGATAACACTAACACACAGCTCCTTTTTCCTTCAGGAGCTACAATACATTTGGTACTGTGCACTCAGCATTGCCATACTGGGTGTGTGTGCAAGCAGAGAAGCAAGCCATGGCCTCGGTTTACTACCCCTCCTTTGATGTTAATTTAGAGTATCAACAGCAATGAAAACTACCTTTCCACTCATCACAAGAATGCTGAGATGATGTGGAGTGTTCTATTTTTTTCTTTGTGAAAGCGTATATAATTTAACCGTTCTTTTTGGGTACTCTCAATAGCAGAAGATATTTTAGATGCCAATTTAAAATCAATAAATTTTAAAGATGAGAAATCAAATGATACGTATTCAGTTAATTTTAAAATCTTCCTTTACACCAACTCTCATAACACAGAACATGGACCCCGGCTGCTCAAAGCCTCATGTCTCACAATTAATTCTCATCTCTTTCTTGCTTATCAAGCACAGAGAGAAATATCCTCAGATCAAAGTCTAATTGGGAGCCCCAACTGTGTTGTCTCTTAATCACTGTAAAATTAACTTATCACTATATCACTACATCAAATAACCTTAAAAAAAGATTGATTTTGTATTACTGTCTGGATTTCTATATATTTCAGACAAAAACCTATCGTTTTCTAAAGAACATAAATTGATTCTTAAACTGTTTGGAGTAACTACTAACACTAATTGAAAAGTCAGTAACACACTGCAATCAAAGAAACTATTACTTATTTCTTACATTCCTGGAAAAAAGGACTATTTCTCAGAATAGACGAAATCAAGGAAAAAACTGAGTAACTGTGTAACAAATCAATCCCATAGATAAAATTAAGAATTTGATTATGGAGGTTAAGTGAGCAACTAGTAAATAATCCCAGAATCCTAAATGCTACAGTTACATTTAAGGACCAAAGACCAAGCACGAGACAAAGATACATTCAAATCACAGGTTGCTTTTCCAATTTAAACTCAGCAAACTTATATCTCATAAAATGAGATACAAGAGATTAGTACCAATGCTGAATGCCTGGAGACAGCAAGGAAACATAACGATAGCTCATTGATTTACCTTCCATAAACTACCTGCCAGAATCAAAATATTAGGGCTTCAAGTTACAAAATCAAAACCAGCTCAGAAGAGCCAGAATTGATACAACAGTAATGAAGAGCAGCAGGAAAGTGCTGCACTGTTAGAAGTTGTAAATCAGTCATTTCTGTCAGCATTTGCTGCAAACTGAAAATCCCACATCAGTATAACACATACTCTCGATGAATGCTGGCAACCAAGACTATTACTGGCCACTTCTAAAGATATTCTGAATGCTAAAAGCTTCTACCGACTTCAGATAAATTTGTCATCGGTCAGCATTCTTAAAAGACAGATTATCAGATCCAAACAATCACATCTGATAATTACCTCATAACTAATATTTAAAATACTACCTTTTAAAATTTGTGATGATAAATACAAGGCTATAAAAACCTTGAAGTACACTTGTATTTCACAAAGCACAGAAGCCAGACACAGCATCATCCTGCCAACTTTTTTGATATGCCTTTATTTTCATTTATTGGAATAAACAGGAAGATAAGCACATAACAAGCTAATGTTCCATCACTATTATTTTTAATCCCATATCCTTTTTCTCTTCCTCCCTCATCTTATTTCCTCTTTTATCATCCTGCTCCTTAGTACATCAAATTACAAATTCATCTCTAAAGGGACGTGTCAGTTCCACTTATAAATTCTTGTTCTCTGTTACATTAAATGAAATCTAGCTTTTGTTCCTTTTAAAGTAATCAGTGATAAAACCCCAAAAGTGTAAAAAACAAAACTGCATTGTAATTTGAAGACTTCCAAAAAACATGGTTAAAAATCCCTTGATCTAGATGCTGAGCAAAGTATGTGCCTAGTATACAACAGACTCTCTTTTCTTTGGAACTAGGTAATGGGAATTATTTGGAGAAGTGCCTTACCTCTACTGCTGATGAACTAAAATGGTGAAGAGAGATTTGGTTGAAGCAGTTGAACAGAGTGGTAACTGTGATGGTTAGCTGGGAAGAAATAGCCCCTGTAAGCAAGGGCAATATCTCTGACTAAACCAGTATCAGGAGGTGTAAAAGCTAGGCAAAGTTAAGAATTAAGTTAATAATGTAGGTCTCAACTGCTGATGTGATCAACAGATGACCATGAGACCCTTGCATTTGAAGACATTTTGGGTATGATATGAGGTTCTGGTAAAAGGATGGCTAAGTAATACTGCAATGCATGTGCAGCAGTGAAAAGAATGCAAGGCTTAGTAAATGTGCCATCCTTTGTGTAAAGCAGGTGAAATATCACCTGGTGGTGGAAGTATGCAGCTCCATTTCAGAATGGTCCAATGACAGAACATGAATGCACAGTTGTGAGCACAGTGAGGGCAGTTATAGCCATAACTCTTCCTTTGCTGGTTACTGTTGCTTTTCTGAAAAGTTGATCTTGTACCTCATGATATATGTAACATCTGCATTTCATTGTTGTAAGGGCACTGTATGTCACATCACCTTATTTGTCAAGCACAGTGTCAAACCCAATTTTATGCATCTTTTCCATGACCATCCTTACATTTCTTCTATTCAAAATTACCTAAAAAACAAACAAAAAGTCAACTAACTTAAATTCTCATTTCATAGCTCTGTGTCTCTGTTCTGCTCCTACCTGTCTGATTCATATGAATGGATCACCAGATAAGTAGGGAGATGCCAGGATGAAGATTGAGAAGATACATACAAAGATTCAGAAGCAACATCTGCTCTATATAATTTGACACAATTTACCACAGATGACAGAACCCTGCAATTTTGCATTAAACACTTTACACTTATCATTTATGAAACACAGTCACTGCCCAGATTTTATTCCAACTTTCTTCTTTTTTACATACATATGCATACCAACTGCACAGTTATGAATATTCAGCAGTATGCAAGTGTAACAATGCTGATCCAAGTACTGCACTGCAAGAACATAAAGTCCTTTAACCTTTTATTAGAAATACTTATTAGATGAGAATGGTAAAATCTGTCCTAAATGCCTAAGTCATAATTAACCTCTGTCCACATCTGTACCAAAAGGAGGACTCTATTATGTAATAAACAGTGTTGTTACAGACTGTATACATTTATGATTTGCTATAAGCAATGAAGTCCTGAATAAATAAAAAACCAAGCCTGTTCACCCTACGTCTTCTTAAGTTTTGGCTTTGTATTATATGGCCTAACTTATGAAGAACTGAATCTAATTATAATCAAGAACTCTCAACTGGTGTAAAGATAAAGAACAGTACCTAACTTGACATATGTCTCATTTTTCAGGCTTGTGTTCTATAGAATTCTAAGGTCATGTAATTTTTGACAGCTACAGTCACTGTCTCCTATTCTTCTACTGTGTATTCTGTCCTTATCTTACAGATTAGTACCAGCACTCATTTGAACTTCTATTGAATTGTTCTTGCATGCTGAACTGGCAAAAGACAACCCTATTTAAACTTATTTTTCTGCAGATTTAGTATACAAACAGGTCACCACAGAATCAGGTAAGAAACATGCAGTACCAGTAAAAAGAACAACAGGGTCAGGAGAAACAGGTAATTGTGAAACCAGCTTTGAATCTCAGTATCATACTCTTGCATCCACCACCAGTCAACAGCAAGACAAACACTCAAGCCTTTTGTTTGACTTGACTTGAACTGTTCTTCCTGTCTTCAAGCTCAACGTGCTGAATGTGCAAGCAAAACGCCAAAACACTGCAAATACAAACAACAAAACTTTTAGCTGTCTTCCAAAAATAAAAAGAAAATAATTATTCATACAAGTCCACCGGAAGATTTATTCAGACTTGCAAGTGAGAGGCTACTCTGTTTAAATAAGTAATACTATGTGATTCCTCCCTACTTTTAGCTTTTTTCGTTTGATTGCACTTTGAAACATCTGGCATACACAATGACTACTAGGGGTGCTGGGAAAATTTGATGTGCTCAGTGTCCCCAGTCCTTGACGATTTTATTACTTGGTAATTACGGGAACTTTAAGCGCACAAGGGAAGACTGATACACTTCCATCACACTTCTGCTCAATCCTATAACTTCATTAGCATTTTAGAATCAACTGAATGGTTGCATACATGTATTACAAGCAACAGTTTAGAAGAGGGATAATAATTTCCTTGCTAGGCAGCCTGAGTTGTATGCTGTTACAGCTTCTGAAATCCCTCTGCAATTCCAATGTCTATTTCCCTTCATGATTTAGTTATGCCCCACAGTGTCATGGCAATATATTAATTTCCTTTTCAGGAAAAGATTTTCCTCCTAACCAAACCCCTCTTGTGATATTTTTCTGTCTGCTTCTTTGCCAACAGAATAATTATTACTTTTGAATACTATTATTTTAATGTATTTTTCCAAGTTTTCTTAGAATTTAAATTTTGATTAACTCCTTTCTTTTCTAGCCCCACTCACAATACTAGTAAGAACCAAGAGTGGACACAAGGAGTGTCAGAGACAAGATTTTTAGGGACATTGTTCCCAGGAAGCTAGTGATACAAACACAATTAATATTAGCAGCAGTCAACTTCCTCCTAAAGAAAAAAAACCTCCTCAGGTTCTCCCTTGCAGGAGAAGGAGGAAATGCCCAGACCCAGTCAGAATCAACCTTGAATCAAGATTTGCACCGTTGCTGTAATTCCTCTTCCTTCCTTCATATGTCCTCTTTTTCCTCTGCCTCAAAATTCTTAATTTCTCTTAATTTTCCCCCTTACTCTGAAAAAACTGAATTTAGTTTCCTTTTCAAAAGAGTCTGAAATAAACTCAAACTCCTAAAGTTCTTGTATTCCACCTCCAAACCTAAAAACCCCTACCCCCTCTCTGAGAGAAGCGTGTTACAAACAGACAGCATCCTTGCCTGAAGATTTTTGTAAATTTTAGACGTGAACTGATGACGCTTTTAGTTGTAAGCCAGCTATATGGCTTACAACTTAATGGAACAATTAAGCTCTTGAAGAAGCTACAGAACAGTCTTCTCTGTGCATATATATACAGCACAATCTGACTATGAGCCTGCATCTTTTTAGCACAACACACTGGCCCTTGGTTTTTTTTTGTTTGTTTGTTTTTTTTGCTGCTTTTACCTTTTCAGGGAGTGCTACATAGCCGCCAATGTTGAGAGCATTAGTTAAAATGAGAGGAACCGAAAGCGTGTGACTCTCTTCAGCGGTCTAAGAGAAAAAGTATGTATGCTAATAGGTGTCAAAAGGAAAAGAGCCCAACTCTATCTCTAAAAAAATACAGGCCAAGAAAACCCAATAAAAACCTGAAAACAGCATAAGCAGCCTGCTAGAAAACACCATACTGAAGTAAACTTCTGCAGTCCAAGAGAGGGAACAAGTTGTAAAGGCTCTCCTCATCAGCTGCGACAGCACTACAGTGAATGAGTCCATTTCCAATGCACTACTATCATTTAGGTTGAAAATTTAAACTCACTTTCTGGATGCTCTGAGAAATTGCATGGATTCAGATTTTTTCCTAAATAGTTACCATTTGGGAACCAGACCTTGCTAGGAAGAAACTGACATTAGGGTATTCCACTGAAAGACTGATTTTAATTGACAAAATTATCATCTTCTAACTGCACACATTGCAACATCCAGATCATTAATGGAGATGTTAAACAGGGCTGAACACAATATTGACCCCTGGGGTACAACAGTAGTTACCAGCTTCCAACTAGACTTCACACCACTGATTGCCATTCCCTGTGGTCCATCTGTTCTGCACGTTTTATGCTGACCTCACTATTTGCTCACCCAGCCCATACTGCAGCAGCTTCTCCACGAGGATGTCACAGGAGACACTGCTGAAGGATTTACTGATCCAAATATCCCTTCCCTTGTTTGCCAAGCCAGTAATTTCAGTGTAGAAAATTATCACTTTGGTCTAGAATGGCTTCCCCTTGGTAAATCTGTGCTGACATTTTCTTTAATGTGTCTTAGAAGGGTATCCAGGATAAGCTCCATCATCTTCCATCCTTTTGGGGAATCAAGGTAAAGCTGATCTGGCTGTAGTTCCCTGAGTACTTCTTCCTGCTTGTTTGAAAACAGAAGAAACACTGACTTTCCTCCAGTGTACAGGCACTTCTCCCAGTCCTACTATTATTGAGACTGTCCTCAAAATTATATCAGCCAGCTCCCTCAGCACTCACAGGTTTATTCCCAGAGCGTTATCTGTGTCCTATATACTTCAGGTCAGTATTCTCTGACATAAACCTCTTCCAAGAGTACATATTCCCTGCTCCAGACTTTTCCCTGTGTTCTACAGTTCCTGATGGTTTTTGCTAGTAGAGATGGAAGCAAAGGTGGCCTGCAGAACCTCAGCCACATTCCCTGTTCATTCAGCCATGAGACCACATTTTCCCTAGTATTCCTCCTGCTACTGGTGTATTTACAGAAGCAATTCTTGTTGCCTTTGACATCCCTCATCAGATTCAACTTCAGGTAGAGTCTGACTTTCCTAATCACATCTATGCATGCTCAGACACTGTCTCTATACTGCTCCTAGGTAATCCGTTCCTGCTCCTGCACATTAACTTTTAATGTCTGACTTTTGTGATGAGCTCCTTGTTCATCAATGCACGGCTGCTGGCATTTTAGCCTGACTTTATAACTGTTGGGGTGGGCTGCTCCTGAGCTCCAAGGAGGTGATCCCTGAGTATCAACCAGCTTTGCTGCGTCCCTCCAGGGCCTGACTTGGGGGGAGCCTTCCAAGTAGATCCCTGAAGAGGCCAGAGCCTGCTTTCCTAAAATCCAGGGCAATGATCTTACTTTCTTATTCTTAAACCAGGCTCTCAGAGAAAGCCGGCACTAATAGCACCAACTGACTGAATAAGAAATAGATTACATTAGTTTCTGTCAGAGACCATATAGCTTAGAGGAAACATTGCTAAACTGGCACAAACACAGTGAACTACTTTATTGAAAAAGTTATTACCTAGAGAGTCTTTAAAAAAGCCTTCTCTGCCCAAAAATCATTAAATACCTAAAAGGTTTAAGAAGTATGGTATCAAAAATGTAATATAACGTATCTTATCCTTCAGTCAGATTGATATAAATTTAGAATGAATTTATTGGTAATATAAGAGGAACATTTCATACTAAATGCAGTGCTATCTTTTAATTCAAATATTTATACCCATTTCTTCTTATTATCTTAATTATTATTATTGGAGCATATCATGCTTACAAGCTACTTCAGTGAAATTCTGTTTATGTCTGAATCTTATCAGTTAGTGTTAGCTGGACACAATTTATTTGTTTCTTAACATATTCTTGATTGTTGTTCTCACTGAATAAATGCAGAAATTCCAAGTGCAAACAACAGTGCTGTGGAATTTTTAGAAGTTTTGCAAGAGCAGGCCATTATAACCAATAGAGAAATAAAACATATGGGTAACAAGGTACTTAAATTATAATCTCAAATCGTTGCCTAGTTTTGTCTACTGTTTAATTTACTACTAAGTTTCCTTCAAGAAGCTGTCCATATCTTCCCTTCTTTGCCCGCCCCCCCCTTCCTCTCTGAACTTCATGGCTTTGAAACTACTGTCATATATTTAAAAAATAAGAAAAGACATTCCCACTGTCTCACATTTTGAACATGTAATTAAATGCTTAGGGTTTTTTTCCTTGAAAGACCATGTGCTTCATTACTACATCCAGCTATATGTTAATACTGGATTCAGATATCACTCTCTACACTTTTGACGATTTATATATTGAAGAGTCATTTATTTTACACTGCATTCTTGGTATTGATACTATGTAGCCATAAACCTGTTTCCTTCCTTCCCAAATATTCCCTAGGTAGCAGTTTTTAGCCATTTTCTAGACTGTCACCTCAAAAGACTATAAACAGAGAAGATAAAATATCTTTCTTGACTTGAATTTTTGACATTTGATGTCAAAGAACAAATTAAGGTCTTTGGATTATGAACAGTGTCAAAAACTATCAGAGTACAAAAATTACCTTTCTTACTGCATTCTATGAAGGGTTCAATCAAGTGTTTATATACTTATAATACCTGTTTGAAAAGTTTTAGTTTAATTTTGTTTAGTCCATAACAGGAACATTTACTTCCTACATGTCCTGGATCTCCTTAAGTATCAAAACCTGTGAGTCACTACAATCTTTAATGAAATTAAACCTACAGTCTTCACCTACAGACATGGGTGAATAATAAAAGAATATAATATGAGACAAACAGAGTTGTCAAACAAACAAAAAAATCTCCTCCCAAATCTAAACACCCTCCTTGCACAGAACAGACATATAACTAGCCTAATCCCTAATACTCTACGAACATGAACTGAGGCATGCTGCTCTAGCTACTTGGGTGCCCTCTAATAAATCGGTAAATTCATAATGCATCTGAAGGCCCATTAACTAAGACATAACTTAAAAAAAAATCAGAACATGATATTTTATATGTCTGTTCTACTATACTAAGAGTTCTAAGATTAGCTATGAGATATGTAAGCATAAGCTGATTCAAATACATGTAAGTTTGCTACAATTACTTTACAGTTTTCAACATTTCTAACAGAAGTAAAAGGTATTTTGACACTTATGCAGAGAGATATCAAATTTTAATTATTTACTTAATTAAAACAACATTAATGGGAACTGATTTTTTTTCATTTGCTGAAAAGGATGTTCTTGACAAGTAAAAACTCACAAGTTTGAATAAAGATAAGCCTAGGAGTTAATGGATGTAAACACAAAGAGAAAATGCTAAGCAGTTATTTCTCTTGGCCCCCACTTTAATGCAATTTTACAATACTCTGTACTCAATAACAAACATCCTCAATTCCTACTTTAAAAACTGCAAATATATATACATAAGACTGTGGGTTTTGAAATATTGACGTACACACAAACTCTCACTACACAAAAAGGCCCACACAGCGCACCTCTTTCAGACTCTCCCCAAAAAATCAAGAGTAGTAGGCAAGAAAGAGGGTGCAACATAAGATCCTTGCAAAACCTTCACAGACAGCCACTTTAGACATATTCCAGTTTCCAGTTCACAGACCCAATCAAAAACTTTACGATATATGGAGAACACTACGATCATCATGGTAATTAAAAGTGTAAATCACAGAATCCTAGAATTATCAAGACTGGAAGAGAGCCTTAAGATCAAGTCCAACCATCAACACAGCACTAACTCCTAAAAAGTATTCTAACTAACACCTAATGCTAGAGGCACTAGCAACCAAAGTAGACATTCCAATACTGACATGATCATCTATTTCTGTACTAATTTCCAGAAGAATTAAAATATAAGTGTCAAATCCCTTCAGTACTCTTGATTCATGTGCCCTACTAGGTTATTCAATTTCCCCTAAAAATGAAAAAGGAAGAGAAAAGCCCTTTTAATGAGCTAATTTATACATCTTATAGATGTGAATTTAACCCCACAGCAAGTAACGTAAATTGATGCCTTCATGCAGTATAAACAAACACTTAACCCCCAAAACATTAGTTTCTCCTGTATGTCAAGAAAAGCTCAAAAAAAGTATGACAAGAACTAACTTCCAACGAAATCAAATTACAAAGTATTCTGGACTCAAATTTTAGCAAAAAATTTCATCGTTTAGTATAAATTTTAGTCGTACTTCAACTCTGACCTTTGCAAACACCTCCCTCACACTGACAGGTAAAAGATCATACAAGAAATACACAGTGCTGTGGTTTCCAGTATGAACTATGTCATAAGAATTTGTCTGTTTTTCAAAACACATTGGCCATTCAGAATAAATCCACATTTGTTTTGTGATGAACCAATGGTACACAAACCTGGATTAACAGAGAGCGGAACGGTGCCACCCGCTTTTTTAGGGTTTTTTGCCACCTATAGCAGGCAGTCAAAGGAACGACCCTTGAAGATTATAAATGTTTCAGTCTCTCAGCTGATATCAGAATTCAGACAATAATATCCCTCTGACAGGATATTATGCCCTTTCCTCTCCGCAGAGGTCGTCACCAGGCTCTGTCCTCTCTTACCGCACGCCTGGGCCTAGCTGGAAAGCTCCCCGTCTCTGCACGCTGCGGCACCAGGAGGCTGAACGCCAGCGGGACTCTCGGAACGGGGGCGACTGGGGCGTGCAGGAGGCCAAACACAAGTTTTTTATAAGCAGGCCCTGCATGAGCTCCGGGGCCTCAGCCAAAGCGACTGCCCCGGCCTGCCGGGCCGCGGGACGTGCCTGGATGGGCTCCGCCGAAGGCCACGGCCCCTGCAGCGGCTCCCGCCCGCCGCAGCCGCTCCGTCTCGTCCCGCCTCGCGTCCCGACTGACCTGCGCCGCTGCCAGGCCCGGCCCTGCGCCACTCCGCGGGTACGCCGGGCTCAGCCTCGAGCCTCCCAGCGAAGCTCTGCGCGGACGGGGCCGCCTCGGGCGCTCTGCCCTCAGCCGCCCCGGCCCGCGGGCACCGTCCTGCCAGCCGGGGCGCAGCGGCAGCTGCCCAGCGCGGAGGCCGCACGCACCGCAGTGCGCCGGTCAGCGCCCGGCGCGGCTGCGCAAGAAGCGCTCCGGGAGACCGGGACGGCGCGCGGGAAGGGCTCACCGCACGGCGACCGTGCCAGGGCGGGCCGCGCGCTGCTTGACTGACAGCCCGGAAAGCATATCAGAGGCCCGGGGTGAGGCGGAGCAGCCAATGGCGGCAGGGGGGCGGGGCAGCTCCGGGGCCGGTGGGACCCGAACGGCGGTGCTGCGGTTTGCGGCTCGTCCGGCGCCAGTAGCGGCTCCTACTCGGGGGGCGTCGCTCGGGTGGGAGTGGAGAGACTCCTGGCCTGGGGTGGCGTGGTCACCGAGCAGCTTGGAGTCGAGGGCGCTCTGGGGTGGAGTGTGTGGGGGAGCGGGAAGCCTGTAGAGCATTTGTGGGCAGGGTTCACAGGCCCGTGAGAGGAGAAACAGGCGAACTGGGGAAGGAGCGTTGCCTAAAAGCGCTGCAGGCGGTGTTTCTCTAGCAGCTGCGCTGTTCGGTTCGTGGTTGCTCGGTTAGTTACTGGCACCCGTGTCAACTTTTCCCTCACGGGCTCGAAAGTGTTTTAGGTGATTCAAAAGCTATAATTTAATTGTCTTGTATACCTTAGGCGAGGTAAACCGCACGCTGAAGTTGGCTATTAACTTTTGTGGAAAGCAAACTAAAGAAATCTCTGTGTGAACAGATTGGGGAAATTGTCAATATTTATCAAACTAAAGTTAAGAGATGCTCAAATAGTGATTTACTTATTTCCAAACTACAACTGTACTTAGTTTTGGCATATTCATGAACACAGATTCACAGGTGACGTTAAGGGTTATAGTTCTTCAGATAACTCCCTGGGGTTATCTCTGCTGCGGAGGCTGAGGAGGCATTCCGTAGGCCCATATTGTTGGATTCTGTACTATTTTTTTTCTAACTCATGAGAAATTAGATAGCACTCTGGACTACCTCAGGTATCACAAAACAAAATACAGTCATTTATAAATATCAGGATCCTGACAGAGCAGTCTTGTTCAATATTTACATGTAGATATTCACAATGATAAAGCAGTTAGGCGAAACAGATGCCTAACTTTGTTAATGATGAATAATTCCTCTTTTAGAGTACCTGTTTGAAGTGAATAGGGCTAATTCACATGGCTGATTTCACAGAAAGCGGATTAGATCTTTTTGTATGAAAAGTGCATTTTAAGCAAAATGAGGTAACTATCTTTTGAGCTAGAAAGACTCTTTTGTTTAATGGAAAGACACTGTAGTGGAAAGCTTATTACCACTAATAAAAAACAATCA
This sequence comes from Acrocephalus scirpaceus scirpaceus, assembly GCA_910950805.1. Lineage (NCBI taxonomy): Eukaryota > Metazoa > Chordata > Aves > Passeriformes > Sylviidae > Acrocephalus > Acrocephalus scirpaceus. Next base: position 96,015,872 of record OU383773.1, read on the forward strand.
CCCCCAAATACTTAAATAATATACCATGTACACCAAGGTATTTGGGGTAATTTTTGCTTTGTTTTTAAAACAAAACCATGTAATAATTTACTTCTGCTGAGGAGTAGGTAATTGAACCGTGAAATTAATTTATTATCATTATTTTACCATTATATACTTGAATTAGAAACAAAAGAAAACACTTCCTTGTGTGGGGCACTGTGGAGAGCTTATAATTTAAGATCTTGTGAAGTGAGGCTTTGTGTCACATGGGCATAGCAGAGAAAGGCAATAGAGGACCTGCAGCTCAAGAGCAAAGCAAGGTGCTTCATGGGGCTGATACTGTGGGTGTCTCTGGGAGCCATGCTTTCTAGGAGAACCCTTGCCTCTGTTTTGACCTAACACTGCAGAGGCAGCTGACTTACCTGTGTCTGCCACAGGAGGTATGAACAAAAGCTTGGAGGGCCAAATTGTCAATGCTTGGAATACTTACAGACCCTGTAACAGGAGGTATCATAGGGCAGCACTCAACAAGTCTTACATGTTGAGTAAGAGTTTTGACATGAGTCGAAACTGGAAGCTGAGTTTCAGAATAGTCTGGGAGTAACTGTTGATGAAGACACCTTTTCTTTTTTACTTCAGTTGCTGAAATAAGCAGTAAACAAATAGCAGTACTTCATATCTGAAGTGTGTCCTCATTTCTGCATTTCTGTACTCATCTGACACTCACATTTCCTCCTGCTGTTACTTCTGCTCAGTTCATATGGAGATCATCTGGCCTTCATGCTCCTGAGAATTCTCTCTCTCTCCCCAGGCCTGGATGTGGATAAAGACAGCAAATTCATTGCTGAACAAGTTGGTTTTACAGACTGGATAATGTTACCATTTGGAAACTGGAAAAGAACATGCTTGCTTAAAATATACTACAGTGATGAAAAAGGGAGTTTTTTAGGTATGCTCTCAAAAGAAATAGAGAGTAAACTAAGATTACCTTTCTCTTTGAAACACTTCAAACACTCCTTCCTCCATGCAAGCAGTACTTAAATTGCTGTGGTTTGCTGCTGGTTCAGTAATCAAAATGTTATTTGTAGTGTCTTTGTCGTAGGCTGCACAGATTGGGAATTTAGTCACTGCTGTTAATATTCTTCGTGAAGCAGAAAACCACAACTAAGGGACTGAAATATGAAGAAAGAGACAGGAATGGAAGAAAAATGAAAAGCTAAAGCATACCTTTGTCCAAGGTTTTCATTTGTGTCTAACCTTCCCTGTCATTTCTACCCTTCTAATTCTTTCAGGATATGATAGAAAAATGTCCCCTCTGACTATAGAAAAGCACTCTCAAATTTCTGTGCCACTACTTGAAACATGGTGATGCTTTTAATGCAGACATTTTCCATGGCCTTAACTGCTCACAGGTCTGTATGAAACCAAAGTAGCCACTGTGAATACCTAGCAAGTACTGTTCATAAACATTTTTATAATGTTTGACCTTAAGAGTGACCTGGAGATTAATGGATATGTTGTATCAGTTTTAATGGGTCTCTTCTCCCTTGGATACACACATGTGACTCCCATTAGTCTTAATGGGAGTTATATGTGTGCCTAGAGGTTAGACAAGATCTCTAAAGGTGCTGTTATGCTCTCTTGTATTAACGATCTCATAATTGCTGAGGTGCTGCACCTTTGCATTGAAAGCAAACTAATTAAATTGGTCTCGTCTAAGTTGGTATACTAGCATACCTGGCACGTATGTGTGTTTTCCTGTGGGTCCCTCAGTACACAGAGGTAGAAGCCAAATCAAATGCGGAATTTAAATTTTGCATGTGACTTGACTTTCTTTGTAATTGTTTTGTGTAATCTAAAATGAATTCATGAGTTTGATTCCTAAGAAAGATGATTGTTCGTGTGAATACAGAGGAAGAAGCTGAATGTGATGTTTTATTTTATCATGAAAGCATGTATTGAGAAAAGGGACTGAATTGATTCTTATTTTGATGTTCCAAATCATGCACTTTGAAAAAAGACAGTTAGGTCTAGAGCATTAACATGAAGTTTGATGTTGAATTTTAATTATGGCTTTGTTACTCATTTCTTCCAAGAGCCTTTAGACAAAGCACTTCACCTTTCTTTGATTTCCAGGTATGTAAAATATCTGCTTGCTTCTTCGTGTTGCAGACATAAATTAATATCTGTTCTGTGCTTTGAAATTTTAAGATTGGTATCTTTAACTGTATTCTGCTGGCATAACCATTGAAGTACAGAAAGAGAAAAAAAAATCATAGTAACCACCTGATATAGCCAGGCAGAAGCTCTGATGATGATGCAGATCTCTTGAGAGGACTGATTTTGTTCCATAGTTTATAATGCATAAAACAGTGTATTGGTGAAGAAAAACTTTCGGTTTTATATATACATATATATATATATATATATATATATATATATATAAAATCTATCTTTTGGGCCAGGATTTTCAGTGAAAGCGATTGTACAATAGGCAAATTGACATTTGTATAGACATTTTACATTTTTATGAGTCAAGATAATGATTACAATTTGATGTTCAGTGTGGAAATTCGTGCACTGTATTCTGTGACTCTGTACATTTGAAAATCAACCATGATATAGTTTTCTTTGAAAATACAAATTTGGGGAAAGAATGAATCTTCATATTTACATGCTGGAGGAGAAGAAGCGTCTATGTGCTAACCTTCACTTTTAAACTTGGTTTATTGTTTTCTTTTTTCAGATTAAGGTGTTACATAAACTCAATTTCACAATTTGGTTTTACTATTTGAGAAGTAACCGATCCTGGGGTTTTTTTGTTGTTGATTTGTTGGGAGCTTTTTTGATAATGTAATTATTTTATTTTTGATGTTATGTTTTTCTTAGTTTCTAGTAGAAAGTACCAAATATCTGTCTATGTGAGACTGAGATGGTAATGTTTTTAGCTCTGTAATTTAAAATACCTGGAAAAATCTTGTAAATGGTTTTGTAAATATATTTCCTTACGTTTGACTCCAGTGTATAAAATATAAATCAAAATTTTCTTCCTTATGTAAATTTTGAACATTAATTTCCTTGGGGTTTATTAGTAATTTGTGATTAGTTCTCCAGTAGTCTTTAAAGAAGTGTTATATATTAGTGTTATATTTTAGGCTATGTAAAATATTTTTAAAGAAAGTTTAAAGTTAAAACAAATCTTAGCTAATTTCAGTTTTATATGTATGCTTATCCATAAAAAAGAATGAACAGGTCTATTTTGTAACCATGGGAAAATGCATTTCCAAGGTTTTATGTGTGTTTCTATTTACTTAAGATTCTTTAATCTAAATTCTACTTTGATGACATACTGTAAACTTTCAGAGATAAGAGTTGTGTGCTATGTATTTTTACAGTATCAAGAACTTCCACTCTTATGAAGGAAATTTCTTTTGGGGAAAAATAAACTCCAAGCTCTGTTAGTATCTATAGATCAAATTTCTAAGCAGAATAAGCAACATCATCGAAAAAAATTAGGTTTTGGTTTGTTGTTTTGTTTTGTTTTTTTCCCAGAATTACTATGTATATATTATTTTTTTCAATATAATGGCTGAGAGTGAGTAATTTATTCTGCCCCTCATATTTTAAGGCTGATCAAATACTGGAGCAGGTTTCCCAGATGGGTTATGGAGCCTCCATCCCTGGAGGTAGTTAAAACTCAACTGGACACAACTTTAACAACCTGCTTTGGGTAAGAAGCTGGACAAGACCTCAGCCATTCCATGATTCTATAAATTGTGTAGTTGACTTGTTGACACTTTTTTTATTGCAGACCAGCTTTCAAATACCAGTTCAGATATTTCAAATGATAATTGATATAGGGATAAAAATTACTCAGTCTTGAATTAAAAAGCATGTAAACTGAAGCAGTTAACATAACATTACTGGCCACATGAAATGTGAGACTAACAATTGAATATATAGAATGGACTGTGCACAGTTTTTTCAGAATGGAAAGACAGTACACAGTACCAGTATGAGAGCTGCCTGTTTTTTTAGCCTCCTTTGACTTGTTACCTAAGTAAATACTGCTGTAGATATTAATTTGCCTTATTATACGTGATTACTTTTTATGTGCAACTCTTGATTGCCTTAGAAACTGCTTTTGTATTAAGCATTCACACTTCTGATGTGAATGAACTAGTGAGACTTTATAAGAGAGTTTTTGTGTTAAATTTTAAATGAATCATGGAAATATTAGGTCCTTTACTGAAAAGTTAATATGTTGAAGCTAAGAACAAAAGTAAGGTATTGGGAGTTTTTGAATTATGGCCTGATTTTGAAAACTTTTATTGAGTAGTTCCGTACATATTTTATTTCTATGTTTGATATACTGAGGGTTACTGTAGCCTGCTGTTTTACCTCAGTTCTGTAAAAAGGTAGCTGGGCTGGTATGAGCTTGCATTTTGTGCCTTAACTAAGAGTTATAAGCTTTAGTGTTCTGAAAATGTAGATGGTTTGGGCATTGGCACCCTTGATTTTTGACTGTAGGTGTTACTGAAGCAGTGCATGTGGAAAACAGATTTCTGATACCATCTCAGGAGCAATCCATCTGAACTTGCTCCAAGTGATTGGTGATATCATCTCCATAGCAATTTGTTTGCACTTGCCTCCAGGGCTCTTGAAGATTTTAAAACCTTGTCATTAGGTAGTATTCCATACAGTTGTTGTGAATACCAAGTATAATAAAAGTTACTGATTATGGCTATGGTAAAGGTCTGGTACGTTGTGTATGCCCAAATAATTTTCAGGATGCTAATAAATCACTCTAGATTAATGATTCCTGTATGAAATTAAAAACAAAATATCAAAAAATATAACTCAACAACCTATTGTTGCTTTTGGTAACCTGTACTTTTTATTACCTTTACTTTCACACATCAAAGATGGGAGAAATGGGGTGATTAGATCTGTAAGTGGTCTATGGAAAGATTGATTTGATATGCTTTCTTGGGCTTATGTTGAACCCAGGTAAGAAAATCAGTGACTTAGTAGAAAAATGGTATATGTTAGGATGTGCATGGGAATAGGTTAAAAAGGGCCAGAGCTTGTCTTATTATTTTGTATTTTTTATACAATAAAATTTAAATTTCACTGTGCTTTTTATTTTTGTTCATTTTTTTCTGTGGGACAAGGAACAGAGTCCAACTCTGCATTCTTTTGTGAGTAAATAGTGTGTCCCATCCATTTCATTCTGCAGCTATTGTCACAAAAAATGCTGAAGAACTTCAGTGGTTTTTAACTCAAATTTCATAAAACACATAGCTGAGATAAAGAGACTAATCTTATTCTGAGTGAAGGTAAGTAACGGATAAACAGGAGTATTTCTTGGGTTTTGTGGGATCCATATTAATAATAATTTCATCACTCATACAAACTTTTCAAATTATTCTTATTTAAAATTAGAGATGATCATGAAACACTTCTTTGGAACATAATAAAAGAAAAATTTAAATTGACTGTTCATGTACTTACATATGCAAAATGTTCTGCAGATGTCTAACAGCAGAAGCAGAACTAGATTTTAGAGGAAACCTGTGTTGTATTCTGATATCAACAGCAACTTAGATCACATTGGAATCACATCAGTATAATGTTTTAGAGCCTCTGCCAATTTAAAAATCAAATTGATGCTAGATTTGTATAGAACAACACATTTGACTGACAGAAAAGGCTGTTATAGATGGATGTGATGTTCTATCCTTGTATAACAAGGGTTTTGACTGACAGTTTAACAATAGTACACTTTCTACCCCATATATTCTAAATTATTATTATTACAATACAAAACATTTTTGCACTTGTATATAGATAACATGTATACTTTTGTGTAATAACATTCAAGAAGAGAGGGTTTCTTTTATGTCTTAAAGATGATGACAATTAATGAAGGCTCCATCTGACACTTACAACCAATGTCAAGGCTTGCTATTGTGGTGCGTGGTAATGTAAAAACTATCAGGGTACTTAGCTCCCGGTGAAGGATCAGCATAACTCTTGACATGTGCTATATGGTGGATGAAATAAATCTCCTCAGAGAGCAATAGAAATATTTCTCGAACTGAAGACTACCCTTTCTGTTTTATAATCCCTCTTTTCAGCTTTGCAGTTCTTTGCATCACTGTAAAATGCAGTTTTAATCTAGCAAGTAACTGTGTAAAATGGTACCTGTTAATGCAACAAATATGCTTTCTGCACTTTGCAGTCAACATTGCTCTAAAATTAAAGATTCTTCTTCAGAAAAATAGCTAGAGATAAGAAAGGTATACAATTTTTCTTATTCGGATCTTGTTCATTTTGGGGAGACCATCCTTTAATATTTATCTTTTTCATTTTAAAATTTTCATTTTGACTTTTTGGCATCCTTTTACAGCACTTTATACAGGTGTCTCCTAGTTTGTGTTGGTTTTCACAAGAGCAGGGGCAGTACAGTGTGTCTATATTATATTTGATGATAATAAAAAGATCAATATTAAAGTCTAAACTTCTCTGTAAACTTCAGTTTAGTGTTGCATGCAACTAAGGGAGAAGGTATACTCGTATAAACCTCCCAACAATGAAAAATAGAGAAAAAATGAATGGGGAAAAATGGGGCCACATTGATCAAAACACATCTACCTCTTATCTTTTTTATTATCTAGATAAGGAAAACATGATAAATACAAAGATTGCTTTTACAATGTGGATTTCTTGTTTAAATTGGCTTACTATCAAAGATACTTTTCTTAAATGACTTGGTATTTGGTGAGGGAATTAAATAGATTATTTTTTTCCACCTCATTATGTATGATCAGTGGCATCTTGGTATCTCACATTTATTCAACAAGATATTATTTTTCAGTGGAAGGACAAATTCTATGTATGTTTTATTGAACAATAGAACTATTTATTGGCTTGGGGCAGTGATGATGATATTTCCTGCAAAGCACTAAAAAGGTCTTTAAAGAATACTTGCCCTGTTACTGGTGGTGCCATTTCAACTCTTCGTCAGTTTTAGGTGTAATACCAATACTTCTCTAGCAGTGACTTAGGTTTTGAAGGAAGGGATAAAAGTAATTTGGGAAATAACATTATCCAGTTAGAAAATGATCCCTCAGAAAAATTGTTGTTTTGTCAATATAGACTGCTAAGTTTTAAAGTGAAGCCAACTAAAAAAATCCATGATATAGAATTATATTGATTGTCACATAGCTCATTATGATAACACAGGCATCTGGTACTTAATTTGAGAGAACATTGATGATAATCATCTTTACAGGGGCCAAGTTGTAGAGGTTGTTAAAGCACAGGCTTTGCTGACCACTGGACATGGTTGAGTTTGCAAACTCCGACTGAGTTCCAGTTTCTGAGCAGGATGTACTATATTGGTACAGATTTGTCCTCTACCTCCTCTCAGCTGGCAACATCTGTAACATAGCTTTTCTTTCCCTGACATCATACCCACCTTACTTTGTGTCTTGATTTTGCTCATTGTCCTTCATGAGCAAATATAGGTTTAAAGCTGTCTCATCTTAGTTTCTTCCCCTTCTGATGATTCTTTTTTTTCCCCTCTGACCTTTTGTATCGTTACTCCAGTAGCAGTTGTCTGTCTAATCTACCTAATTGTCTTTGGTCTTCCTTGCCTCTTTTATGCTTCTTTCATCTCTGAACTCTCAGTGCTCAATTAATGAAGGAACAAAAGGCACAGAAGGAAATGTTCCCTTGCTGTCTCTTCTTGTCTTTGGCGTTGTAACAGCCTGGAACAGAGGCAACTACAAAGGGCTAGATAAGCTCCTTCGTCTCCAGCTTGGAGAGTACTCAGTAGGGGTGTTGTTTTGTTTTTTTTTTTTTAAGAGACTTTTGCTTCCGGAAGGAACTTTCTGCTGAGCATATGCAAGACATAATTTATAAAGATTCACAGCTTGTCCAAAGGTGGAAGAATTTTTGCAGGATTCATGAAAGCACAGTATTGAGATAAGGCATTATGGGATGAATTATTTTAAACTTCTGTGTTAAATTGTGATGAGGTTTACTGTTTTAAGCAAAGCACTTCCTCACTTTTGATAAGGACAAAGCATTTTCTTTCTATTTCATTTTTAAGTAAATGGAACATTTTTCTTGCTGTTCAAATGTGTAATTCTTTCCTTTCTTTTACAAAAAGGAGAAGTGTAATCTCACATGAGCATAGAAATATGCCAAAAGCAAGGATTTATTATTTGGGGAGCTGAAGTATTAAGTTTTAGAATAGGTTAAAGTCTGATGTCTTTAACCATTTATTGTGCAATGAACACTACTTAGAAATATGTGAGAGAAACATACACATTTGTCATGTTACCTTATTTTTTCTAATTAAAAGGAAAAAAAATTAATCTTCTTAGCAGAGACATTTCCTCTCAGAAATAAAGACCTGATTCTGGAGTCTCATAGATATTTAATTTGCAAGATAGCATAATGAAAATATGTTAATAGCTTTTTCAACAAGTTAATAGCTTTCAAGTTCATACTAATTAGTTTGTTAAAATATTCTATTGGTAAAATACTTTCTTTTTCCCCCCAGTAAAAGGTAAGAATGTAGCACAGTCTTATAACGAGTATCTTGCCAATAGTAAGGGTAGAATCAGTAGTATCATAATTATTAGAAAAAAATTAACGAATGAGTCTTGAAGGAAGCTGCCATAACTGTTATCAAAGAAGACTTTCTGTCATTTTTACAGTGAAATCTGAGAGAGTGTAGGAGGGGATCTTGCAGAGTTAAGTAAGCATTCTTGGGAACAAAGATGTGAAAGCAGACTTCTCATGGTGCCATGCTTGGTCCCAGTTGTCCTGCATTCCTGACTACTTACATGGGCAGCTGTGGGAAGTGATACCCCATTGTCTGCCCATCCTTGGTGGCCAGAGCACCATGAAATTAAAGCATACATCTTCATACTGTCAACCCATACTTTCATTTTCTATATTATTTCTCTGTTAGAGTAGTGTAATACTTCTTTCAATCAAAAGTAATAAATGAATTTTCTTTTACCTTTCTTTATTTGCTTTGGGGGGTGGGGGCAGGGAGCGAGTATTGTATATCTCCTCCATCCTGACACTGTAAAATCCAGCTTTTTGCTACCTCTCTCTTCTTTTGGTATCTTTTAGTAGTACCCTTAGATCTCCTTAGAGCTTACTAAACCAGTACTCACTCTGAAATACTTTTAATTCTTCTGCATTTGTTTCTAGCTTTCTCATGTTTTTTTTAAACTTATGCTTGTAGTACCCTCAGCTTCCTTTTGCTTCTGTTGCCTGGACAAAAGGCATCATTTGCTTGTACTTATTCCAAAGAATACATGTGCTGAATGAGCTGCTGGTTGTTGTCAAAGTGAATAACATCTAAAGTCTCCCTGTTCTACCATCACTCAGGGAATTAATAGAAATTATTCTCACTTTTCTGTCCCCTGGTCCTTCCCATTTACTGGTTACCACAACAGCTGTAATACCTTTGGGAACTCACATTTTCAAACTTAATAGAACTAAGTCACTGTATTAAAATTTAATAAAGTCATAAGACAATCTGGAGTTCAGGAATTTTACTTGAAGAATTTATTTTGAACAAACAAGTATTTCTGATAGCTCTTTTGAGTGTTAGGAAAATTACAAGTAGTTAAACACACACTTATATGAACAACTGATCTCCCTCTGGCCTGGTCTAATCAGGTCCAGATGATTCCTAAAACACCTGGATGACAACTTCATGGTGCAGGTACTAAGACAGCCAACCTGGAGAAATGCCCTTGATTTGCTACTTGTTAGCCGAGAGGGTCTCATGAGTGAAGTGGGGATTAGTGGCCATCTTGGCCAGAATGACCATGCAGTCAAGTTTAAAGTCTCTGTTGACAGTAGGAAAAGTGCCAACAGAACTTCAACCTTGGACATGAGGACAGCAGAGTTCGGGCTGCTCAGGAAACTAGTTAGTAAGGTCCCCTTGGAAAATGCTTTTGCAGATGCTGAAGTTCATCTTAACAGGAATAGGCAATTCCAAAATGTCAGAAGTCAAGTAGACAAAGCAGAAGGCCAGCTTGGCTAAGTGGGGATCTTTTGGAGGTAAGGTAGAAGAGGAAGGCATATACCCTGTGGAAGCAAGGTCAGGTGACATGGGAAGAATACAGAGATGTTAATTGCCCCTCTAGGGAGAAAATTCGTGTGGCCACAGCTCAGCTGGAGTTGAAGCTTGTCAGAAATATTGAGGGACAGTCGAAACAGTTTTTTAAAATATATTAATGGCAAAGGTCAGTGCAGAAATTACATGGGCACATTCGAGGGTGAGGATGGTGACCCCACAAAACATAGACAAGGTAGAGATGTTTATTGCTTTCTTTTCCTCTGTCTTCATCATTAGTGATGGACTAAAAGGATCCTAGTACTCTGAGCTGGAGGACCAAGAGTGTGAGAATGATAAAGTTGACCCTGAAATTGTAAGGGATCTGCTGTTCTGGCTGGATCCCTATAAATCTATAGGGCATGATGAGATTTATCTGACAATAGCTAAAGAGCTAGCTGATGTCATCATGAGGCCTCTCTTGATGATTTTTGAATGGTCTTAGGAGTCTGCAGAGGTCCCAGCTGACTGGAAGCTGGTCAACATTGTCCCAGTTTTTGAAAAGGGCAAGAAGAATGACCCTGGAAACTATAGACCTCTTAGCCTGAAGACTCACTTCAGTGCCTGGTAAGGTTATGCAGAAGATTTTTCAGGGGGGTATTGCACAACATCTGAAAGACAATACAGTCATTGGTCACAACCCACATGGATTCATGAGGGAAAGGTCCTTCTTTTCAAACCTGATTTCCTTTTATGACAAGATAACCCACCCAGCTGATCAAGGTCTTGTGTGCAGTTTTGGCCGCCACAATATAAAAAAAGGCATTAAGCTATTACAGAGAGTGTCCAAAGGAGGGCCACAACAGTGGTTAAGTGCCTTGAGGGGAAGCCAGATGAGAAGCAGCATTTGAGGTCCTGTCTTATGTTTTTAATTAGTGGTTCTTTCTTATGGAACAGTTGTTGTAATTCCTAATTTTGCAATTAACTGTCCTTGTTTGGAAAAACAAAAAAAGATTAAGACTTACATTTGGTTCAGAGTTTCTAGGAATATGAAGTCCTGGTGAAGATGTGAATTTTCTTGTTAAAATTCCAGCTTTTTTGTTCATTCAGACTTCTCTCAAGTTGCCTACTTTATTGTGACTAATGTAACACTTAAGAAAGACTCCTCTGTCTGAACAGAGTGTCTCATTTTTACATTGGTTATAATTGGCTAGGTAACTTTGCTTTTATATTTTTATCTTGATAGTATTTTTAGTTTGTTCCAGAAAATAATTTTCTGGTTCCATACCTTTTGGAGTGTATTTTTTTCTGTTGGTCATTATAAGGTTTCAGCATTTTTTTCAGTCATTTAATCATCAAGCCTAACTCTTTATAGTTATTAGTTTCATATGAAATCTGGTCTGGTCAAACATGCTACTATTTTAGCTCACTTGTAGGAAATTTATAAATGTGGTATAAGACCTCGAGTTTAAAAATATTGATATAATAATTATTCATTATATACTTGAAACTATGTTGGTGTTTTTCAAAGGAGACAAAATCCTGTTCACATAGGGAAAAGGATGGAGCTGTAGAAAATGAAAAATATTGTATTTTCACAGTGAGTTAGAAAAATAATTTGACTTTTTCCAGTCTTGGTGGCAGTCATGAGTTTATGGAAGGAGTTGAATGAGGCAAAGAAGTTTGTATAGCAAACAGGGTTAGAATTGTACAAGGAGCTAAAATTTGTCTTGGTAACCATCCAAAAGCTATACCCTAACGGAAACCACGTTGTTAGTGTGTTACAGAACCTTTAACCTGTAGTTCAGTCTAAACTTTTAATAAAAGTATGAAACTTTGCCCTTTTCCTCAGCTGTTCCTCGGGGCTACATTTTAAATATTTTTATTCTGTTCAGTTAGTTTTTTTTCAGTACATATTAACTTACATAGGCATGCTTTTTAGGACAATTAGGAAGAAAGGAGTGATGAAATAATGGTGAAAGATTAGGAACGACTGAGTGTATCAAATCATGGTAAATGCCAACATTTGACTTTTTAAATTATTTTTTTCTTTTGTTTTCAATTAGTTCTTAAGAGTAAGAATATTTCAGGCCTGAAATGACCTGAATGATAAAAATACAAATTTGCTTCAGACAGCTGAATATTTTGCAAGAATAGTATGAAATTTCTCAGTCCAATGATTTTTTGTGAAACTAGACTGGATAACTAATGTAATATTATTTTTCCAGCTTTATGGTTGCTTGTTAGTCTGTCTTTCTGCTTCTGTGTTCAATATGTATGTTTTGCCCATACATTTCTTCATAAGCCTGGGTTTACTGTTTCTCAAAAATATTTGCTAAATTGGATTAATATTATCAACTCAACTGAGATAAACTGGAATGCTAATTTAACTGAAGAAATTTATGAGGAGAGTTAAGTAAAACTTACAGCAACCTAGAGGAGGTTTCTGGGGGTGTGGTCTTGCATCTGGTAGAAAGCTGAGCAGTTTGATGCATGTAAGGTGAAGTTAGGCAGATTTAGGGAAGAATTTTAAACTCAAGGTACTTAACCAGTGGAACAAATGGTTTAGGAATGTGATAGGCTCTTTAGAGTCTGAAGTCCTTTAAATAGGAATTGGAAGTCATTTGGTACAATAAACTGTTCCTTTAGCAGGATTTTGTAGGTTTAATTTGGAATCATATAATTATGTTGTCTGCATTATTCAGGAGGTCAGCATAGGTGGTCATGAAGATTTTCATAGCCTTAGGTTTTTTAAATCTACAATTTGACCGCTTACCTATGTGAGAAAGAGCAAAATTATTATCAACGAAGGTAAAGGAAGAACACAGTAGACCTGAACATGAATGATAACTGTGACAGAAGACCTGCCAATCATTTCTTAGCTACTCAGAATGATGTTCCATAGGTATGGCACTCAGCTAATGGGAGGAAGATACTGAACATAGGAGCTGTGAGGTGATTTTAAAAGCATATCTGCAACTTGCAATGCAAGCCTATTTATAGTGTGCTACTAATGAAGTTATTAGGAGTGAAAATACTGCTTCTATATATTATTTTAATATGGCATGTAAATATATTAGCTGATGATATAGTGTTAATTTGGTTTTCTCTAATGTGAACATTGTGTTGCATGGCCTTACTGTGCCCTTGGAGTTGCAGTTGACTTACTTGGAAGGATTTTCTTTTTCAGGAATTTTTCCTTTTCATGCAAGGAAGAAACATCAATTAAATGTATAATGCATTTTGTTTTATTTTGGAGCAACTATAACATTTTTTTAGGGAAGTCTTGCTCTTAACTAGAGTTTGTTAGTTTAGTTTGATAATGGATTTTGTGCATCTATGTTGTCTCTGACAGAAAAATTCATTTTTACTGTTGGTCAGGTCAATAAAAAAGCTAAAAATGATGGTAATATTACTCTGCCTCTGATATTTTGACTTGTATGCAGTTGGTAGATGTATAGACTACCAGTATAGTTAATCATAGCTGGTTTATCTTTTTAAAGGTAAAAGGGTTGATTGAGAGTGTAAGGTGACCACTCCAGCATCCCTTTAGCTCCTTTACTATGTCTTTCTTCGATAAGAAAACAAAATACCTGAGCTGCCAGTGGAAAGATGCTTGCTTCATCCTTCATTTACAGTCTTAACATGTCTGCTTTTATCAGGGCATTCACATGGTGTAGTGAATCCTTTTCCTTGTTTTCTGTGGATAAGTTTACAAAAATGACAACCTTACTGAAAGATGGGAAACCTGATCTGTAAGTTCACAGTGCATCAACAAGAATATAGAATGGGAGTATAGAGTAAGGGAAAAGAGGCTGGTGCTAAGTTCTGGTGTCATTGAAAAGTGTTTCATCATCATCCTTCCTCATTCTTCTATGCTGGGAAAGAGAGAAATGCTCCTGCCTCCTTGGGAAGTTCTTCATTCTCCTGAAATGGAAGTCAGTCTCATTAGAGATGAGAAGCAGCCAACTGAACCCTGGAAGAAAAAGCAGCTGTCAGTTGCAAGAAGCAGCACCACTTCCTCCTCATGGAGAGGCAGCAAGACTCAATAATAAGCCAGGTCTTGCAGCTTCTCAACAATGGTTATACATGCATAATGCAAAATGTGAATATGGGTTAATAGTTGTTTTTAGAAAAGTCTTCTAAAAAAAAAAAAAGAAAAAAATCTTGACTTGCATTTCCATAAGGGTACCAATGCCTACCTTTACCTCATTTAATTGGAATTTGGTTTCCTCAAATAAAACATTCAAAATGAAGAGCTAAAAACACAAGAATCTATAAAAGTAACTGAAATACCATAAACAGGCAAATTGTTCTCCATCTGAAGCAATTTTCATTGTGCTTATAGATAGAGTATGCTATCCAAGTGCCATGTCATTTGTTAGTCTTCTTTAGCTCTTGCAGGTTGTTGTGTAAATTTTAGCTGAACTGACAAGTAGTGTATCACTCTTGGGCATGTCTGATGTTTCTACCCTGAGACCATTTTCTAGAATTATAGGAGGTAGCTTTGCCAGCTAGTGATGGATTTACAAAGGGAATACCCCGCATGAGCAAACAGTTTGTGCATTTCAGCCCTGAAGTCTAGAAAAACTTAAAATGTAAAAAATGTTGAAAAAGAATTAAAATTAAACATTCTTTTAAGTCCCTTCATTTAAAGGGCAAGTAGCTTGAAAACTTGTATGTAAAAAAATAATTCAAACTTTAAATACATTTTAAATTTACCGCTTGTATAAATAGCATATATATATAGTCATCATCTAGGTATATATGATTTCTGTGATTTATACTTGGAATTCAATATATAAAAATGAGATACCATAGGAGCTTGTGTTCCTTTCTACGGAGCAAAATCAAGAGTGGAAAATAAGGCACTATATAAAAATGGTATTTTTATTCTTTAAAAACAAGTGTCAAAAGAAGATATGGCTAGCTTATTTATTTTAATGTTTGGTTTTAACATGGCAACACTTTTTGTTCTTCTAAATATGTTAAAAATAAGATAACTTTCATCTTGTGCATACAAAGCTGCAGGCTTTCTGTTACATGTTGCTGTATGTTGTGAGTAGTGATTTTGTTTGTTTTCTGAATCTTTTGTAAGCCATGATTGCCATACTGCGCAGTGCTTCTTGCAGAATGTTTCCTGGAGCACATAATTAACATCATGCAGTAATTTGGAATAAGTGCTGTTAAACAAACAAGATAGCATCCCAGTTATTTTGCTTTCTTTTATCCTTCACAGGTGGTAAATAGAAAAGGTAAATTAAATAGTTAAATTTGGGTTTTCATTTTTATCCAGTTTTATTCTATTTTGTATTTTTATAGCAATTAGGTTTAGTAAACTTTTTTTTTTGGTGCAGATTATAATAGCTTTTTTTCCTGTATTGCTTTTCTTTCAAGACAATCACAAGATTTATTTTAGGAGTTCTAGTGTTTCTCTACATCAAACAAGGTGCTTCACATAACCTCATTTTTTACCTCTTTTGTAAATATTTTAATATGAACTTGAGATTTTGTTCAGGATTTTTTCACTTGTCACACATCTCATATTTTTGATACATTTTTAAAAATGGTGTTTTTAGAAGGTTTTTTTTTTATCCATTTTGCTTAGATATAAATAATAATATGTGTAGTTAAATTTAATATTTTAGCTTTGTAATTAAAAGTGCAACACTGTTCAGAAAACAGAGGTTTTTTGTTTTGTTTTACATTATATGAGAAGAGTATGTAACATAAATTTATAATACTAATTAAAAAAATGTCCTGAGATGAGAGAGTAAGTTAAATTAGATATTAGGAAGAAATTCTCTGCTGTGAGGGTGGTGAGGCACTGGAACAAGTTGCCTAGAGAAGATGTGAATGCCAGTGCCTGGCAGTGTCAAGGCCAGGCTGGATGGGGCTTGAAGCAGCCTGGTCTAGTGGAAGATGTTCTTGCCCATGGCAGGGGATTTGGAGGTACATTATCTTGAAGGTCCCTTCCAATTGTCAGAGAGTGAAATGTCTTGATTTATGGCTTAAACATTTTTACGAGACTTTTGCCTATTATAGCAAAATTGTATAAGGAAGCTGCACCATGGAAGCCTAACCTTAATGGACCTCCTGACTGAAACCCTGAACTGTGAGTCAAACTGCCTAAGGCTTTTCGAGATAAGAAAAAGCGACACTATTGTTCAAAGCATATCAGATATGGAAAGTAATGGATAAGACTGGGAGAGCATTGGAAGAGCCAAGCCAGCAGTTTTAGGGTGGAAGCCATAGCCCCAGGCTTATCCATTGCTAGGTTTGCACAGACTCCTCCCCACCAACCCAGGGAGGAGGAGGAGGAGAAATTCTGGATTTGTGAAGTAGCCTCTGGTGAGAGGCAGTGAACGCCCATCCTCCCTTACGCAAACTGGCTCAGCTGCGGGGCTCTCCACAGTGGCAAAGGCACATCTGCAGGACATTCACATGAGTGACAGCTGAGGGGGTGCCATGGTCCGTCCAAGGCCCCCCAAGGGGTACCTCAGACCCTGCACCAGAGCACTGCACATGATGCAAAGTGATGCAACTGACCCAAAGTCTTGTAAGAGACAGTGTCAACTTTGCACCCCCTCAGGGGAGGTACATGGCTTTTCCGCCTGGCCAAAACATATATTAATCCATTGGATTCTATGTTTTTTGGTGAGGAATCATCACCACCAAGATGACCAGATGATGGGGATCCACAAGACATAATTGGGACCCAGGGAGTGCTGATACGTTTCTGTTTAATCTGCCCTCCTATCCTGTCTCCAGCCCTCCAGCCTTTTTCCCATTTCTTTCTTTTTCTTTCTTTCTCATTTCACTATTAAATAAAAGATATCAATTTTTTTGTGTCTACATTTAACCTTGTTTGATTTTAATCCTGTTTTGGGGAATATTTGAACCTCAGGATTCTATCCATAATCCATAGAGAGCTCACTTTGCTCCTCTGTGATTAGAGTGTGTCATAACACCACCCAACTGAAACCATTCTGGAATCCTCTGATCCAATGGAAATACCTCTGTTTTAAAAATGTACAATTTAGACCGCATACAATATAGATTGTGGATATACAGGAAAGTATTATGTCCTGAATTTATAACTATTTCTTATCTTTATGGGTCCATGTATGGATATTTTTATTCTGGAATAAACATGGCTATGGATAAACTTCTAATGATATATCATCATATCTAGTGATATAAATTCATAATTATATTATGTAAACAAGTTGAAATACCTGTGCTATGTGCAAACTCCCATACACTCTGCCAGGAAGGAATAAATTGGCTATGCTAATGGATTAAATCTCCCTGTGTGAATATAAAAGGAAGCAAAGTGGAAAAAAAAAAGTAAAAAGCATGTTAATGTTGCTATAAAAAGTAAAAACCATCAAATATTTTTTTAATTTTATGTGCTTTACAAAGAGACAATAAAGTCATTACTTGATTGTATAGTACTTAATTGAATGTTTTGAAAACTTTTCAAAGTAAAGCTTTCATATTAAGAAAACTGAAACCAGTCAAATCTATATATTTAATCTGCTATTAAATAAAATGTAATTCAAAACAAGTAAAATTGTAACGTTAAGATGTTCTACATATGGCATGTTCCTTATGATGAATTACAAAACAGACCTATCATGGGACTAACAGGGCCCTTAAAAATTTAAAGCACCACCTCTGGTAAAAAGCAAGGTGGGACTGCTGGTTCTCACTGCTGTAAACCTTCCTCCGTGTTGAGGCATAGAAATATGTGCAAACTTTGCAAACTCATGCTCAGAAACACATTCATTTGTAAATGTGAAACTTGATGTATTTCTCCATCATGGAAACAGAACAGCCATCCCCAATCGAAGAATGCTTTTTCTGATTTTTTTCCAATTTAAGTAATACTACAGATTATTCTACAGATTAGAAAAGAACTTCAGGGGTAAAGTCTTTAATAATGAATGTCCTCCCTCTTCCTGCTGCTGCTTGCTGTATGTAAATCAAGATTTGTAAACACAGTCAAGATTGAGTGATGAGAATAAGGCAGAGGTAGATACTGCTTAGATTATTGTTGTAGATGAAAGAAACTATCATCAATGTAGAGCTTGAAACAATGGAGTTGAGATTTTACAGAACTATTTTTCATCAGTTTCTGAGATGCATAGTAGTTTGCAACAGGATTTAACAATACTGATTTCACAAATCCAAGTCATACTAAAAATGCGGAACATTGAGGTGAGCTGCAAACCATTTTCAAGCTGTTTATATTCCCCTAATGGTGCCCTTTTATGTTGTATGCACTAACACAGCTTGAGAACTGCTGGTGTGAGAGAAATTAGATGGTTGGGCCTCAGAATTTTATTTTATTCCTCGTTGTTGATCTTGCTATGGACATTTTCATTCCTAAGTAGCATCTGCTCTGCTAGTCCTAAACGATGAGTAAAGAAAGAGTGGGAGCTTTGGAACCAAACCATTTGGCATTGTAGCTATGTGGGGATTGCTTAATGTGTGGATTGAGGACATGAGACAATTGCAGAGTAATAGACATTACAGATGGAAAAAGACCTGTTAGGTCATCCAGTCTGTCTCCTTACAAATTCAGGACTATTCCCTACAGAACATTTTCCAATATTTTGTCCAGTTTGGTTTTAAATATTCCAAATGATGGAGATTCCACTACTTCCCCTGGGATGCTTTTGTGCTGCTTTGCTGGTCTTATTGCCAAGCAGTGTTTCATGATACTCAGACACAGTCTTGTCTTTACTTTTTAAAATTTATAATTATTATTGTTACTCCTTTTAAAATTAAATTCAAATTCTTTAATAATTATAGAAATCAGTCATATAAATATTATGTGTAATTGTTAGTATTCCAGTGGCTGTCTGTGATGTTACTTAATCCTCTGTAGTGAAATTGTATTTTTAATTTTCAAATATTTCTCTTTACATGTCTGTGTTGCTGACTCTCTAATTGCTTCCACTGGCCTTCTCAGTATACTTATTTACTTACGCCTACTTATCAGTGTATGTGAACACACCTTCCTAGTGAACTTCTATGATTTCCTGGTAGTCAAATGAAATGTTGGGAAATATTTTGGGTGCATTGGCATGGACCTGAGATTGGGGTTTCTATGTTATTTCAAGGATTTGCAGTGACAGTGCAACAGAGGGAAGAAAGAGTAGTTGTGTGTGCATTGGTGGTATTCCTCTGTAACAGCAATGTTGAAGTAACTCCTGAATGCAGAAATGACTTGTTGCTGAACAGCTTCAGGTATAATCTTTACAGTTATAACATTAAATGTATGTTCACACTGTTACAGAAACAAACTGATTTTGTGGCATCAATTTGGGAGTCAGGTATTTCCTGATAGCTCTTTTCCCACACTTTTTTTTTGTAATGGCGGTGTCAAGCATGATAACTCTTGAGGGAGAGTAGCTGTGCTTTGTTTTCAAATTTTGTACAGACATTAATTCCCATATGTGTTTATTATCTGGGGAGGTGATTAATTTATTAGGCTCCGTTTGGCACTTTGATCAGTTGTTACATGGCCTTTTAGATACTGTTGACTGTTCTCTGACATTAAGAACTGTAAGATGTTTTGGTGTGAGGCATCATTGGGGAGTAGTGGTCAGACAAAATTGAGACTTACCAAAACTTTTCGTAGCAGTCACAAGAAAAATGTATTTTCTTTCATTGCTGATCTGTTAATGTGTTAAAACTAGAAAATCCTGGCATTTAGCTTCTAAAAATAAAAAAGACTGGAGGAATGAAGAATCCATATCCTACATCACATTTTAGGTTCTGTTCTTGCAAAACTGTTTTCCAGAGTCTGCCCTGAAAGGTGTCCCTTTGTAAACTACTTGTTTATTGATGCAGTTTGACATTAGTTTCTCATGTTTCTTTCTGTTCCAAATATGTTTGCATTTTGCCTTAGTCAAGTCTGAGTTTCATATAATGAATTCATATTTGAATGCACTAAAGCTGCTCCAGTGATGCTTTCTTTATCTACTTTGTCTTCCAAAAATCATCACCCTGATTTTCATGTTGATCACATATATTCAGTTATTCCTAAGTATATAAAGTTCTGGACCAAGCCTTCAGGTCATCCTTTTAGATTTCTGTTGTGGCCATGACTGACTTAATTTTACTTAGCTGTCTGATCTCAAACCCACTCAAAACTTCAAGTTATAATGTGTTATTTGGGGCAAACCCACTTTATGGTGTGTTATATGTGCCAGGAATACACAATGGAATATGTAAAAAGAAATAAAAAGTCCAGGTCATGTGACTATTGTTGGAAAGATAATAAAAACTAAAACCAACCCAAGAAACCTCACACACAAAAAATCCCAAATAAACAAAAACAATCAAAAAACCAACATCCCCCCAACCAAACCCAAACAAACCCAAAAACCCAAACAAACACCCCACCACCAAAAATCCAACCACCCTTAAAATTCTAAGGTAAAATTTGCAGAGATGTGAATTGACTTACCATCAACAATTTCTGTAAACAACCAGGACATGAGTAAAAGGGCCAGAGTGACACATTTTGGGAGACTTGCCCTCCAATAAATGTCTTAAGTTGAGAAAAAAGTTTTTTTAAAAAAAATGAGAATTGAGCTTTTCGCTCTTGTGACCAGTGGCAGGACTCAAGGAAACAGCACGAAGTTGAGTGAGGGGAGGCTTAGGTTAGGTATCAGGAAGAGGTTTTTCATCCAGAGCATGATTAAACACTGGGAGATGCTCCCCAGAGAAGTGGTCACAGAGTTCAAATGGCCTGACAGAGTTCAAGAGTGTTTGGACAATGCTCTCAGGCACATGATGTGACTCTTGGGGTGTCTTGTATAGGGCCAGAGATTGAACTCGATGATTTATCCTTTTGGGTCTCTTCCAACTCTGCATATTCTATGATTTTAAGTATGATGCATTACTTTCTTATACTACAAGCTTTAAAATGTCTTTCAAGATGCAACAGTCATGGCTGTCAATCCTGCTTTGAACTATGGTTGCAGGTTTTCTTTGCAATTTTGCCTTTTCCTGATAGGACTCATTAGCTTCTCACATCCACTCTGTGTTCCTTCAGAGTGAACTGCAAGCTGCCAGATTCAAATGTCAGCCATTTGCCACAAGACCTCTCTGTCTGTCAGTTCTTATTTAATGGGGCAGAATTACTAGCCTTAATCATCCTTTTAGTCCTTAATTACACTCAAGTGCAATTCTGTCTCAATGTTCCATGTCATGATGGACCTGATTTGTGGTCCTGCATAAACTGTGATCCTTCATTATGGTGGTCTTGTGCTTTATCTAAGGATTGAGCTGGTTCCATCTCTTTCCAATTTAACACAGTCATGTAAATGTAGAATGGTAATGTCCAGTGCAAAATATTTGTGTCACATGTGTGGATTCTTTTTCTTCATCTGCAGAGACAGGTCTGTTGTAAACAGCAGGACTATTTTCTTTAACAATGAGGAAAGCAATTTCTGGGTGTAATTTCATAGTCAGCTTAAAATATTGCTTGCTGTCCTTCCCATGTACACAGTAATATAGAGCAGCTTGCTTTTCAGGCTAAAGGTCCAGGAAAATGAAAATCAATATTGTTCATGTGGGCACAAGGTGGCTGCTACAGCACAAGACTTTCTGGAACCACTTCTAGAACATGAGCATTGTGGGTTTTTTCAAGGCAGCCCATCTTTGCTGGTTTAATCTGCCATGTGTATATTCTCAGTGTTCCCCCTCCTACATAGTTTATCCTTTTTGATTTTGAGAGAAACACCCAACCACCCAACTACCTATTAATTACAATAGGTGCCTCTGAATTCATGTTATTGTTCACTTTGCCTCATATTCAGTTGCTGGTTACATTCAACCATGTCCTCGCAATTCTTCTGTGCCCCATTAAGTTATGAGATGAAAACATTGATTATAAATTATGTGTAATTGCAAGGCAAGTAAAACCAAGTATTATATATGTTTTTGCTGCCCCTAAAATATATTGAGACTTGGGAAATTTATATGTGTTTGCTTACATATAATCTGAAGTCTTGGGCCCGTGGAGCTAATATCCCTGATTATGTATATCAGCAAATACAAGGCTTTTAAATGCTGTGTTTGTCAGAGGTCTTAGAGGGGTTCCTGTGCTTGATTGAAAAAAAAAATAATCCTCTTCTATGAAAATCACAGTCTCCATTCTTGGTATCAGGCACCTAAAATCTGTAGGCTGAAGAACTACTCATTATTACACCTGCCAAAATACTGCTTCACATACTTTTGTCCTTCCTCCCCACCTTGGCTAATACATCCGAAGCACCCTTTGGATATTGTCTTTTTACTTTTTCTGAATTGAGGGCCAGAGAGAGAGAAAAGCCTCAAAGTGTTTCCTAAGGTGTGTTTAAATATATATGTATATATATGGATATATATGTGTATATATGTGTGTGTGTGTGTATATATATATATGTATGTATATATAACCTTTTCAGTCTAATGGGAAAGTCTTAAAATTCTGTATGAAAAGGTGTGAAATAACCTGGTATCGTGGTTGCAACTTACAGTGCCCACCCTGAAGACTGAAGTGTACTTGAGCCTGGTCCCACAACTCAATCCTCATAACCTATGTTTATAGCAAAATTCTCAGGTATGTGGTAGTGCCAATTACATAATTTAGATTTTCATCTCCTGTTAAAAAATGGTTATTAAGAACAGAAAATATGCCAAAAGGAGAGTTTTGTATATATTTCCATTGAACTATCATCTTTCATATCTAACTGCCAAATTCTTTTTTTTCACTATAGAGAATTTTCTCAGCACGTCTTCTTTATAACTGTGCTGTTCACATCACTCATTGTTGCTTTTAGCAAATCTTGATATCTTTTACCAAGGGTGGAACTTTATAGATCTAATTCTCAGCAGATGAACATGAAAATGAAACTAAAATTTCTTATGTTTACAAAGACTGCTAGTATTTTCAATAATGATGACTTAGGATACATAAGCACCTGTGGCTTAAAAACTGATTAATGTACAATGTTTTGACAGATTTTCCTTACTGTTGCTACAGTTGTTGATGGCTGATGGTTGCTGTAAAGGTTGAAATAGTTACTTTAATATGGTTTGATGAAGGAACCTGTAGGGTAATTTCTCAACAAGTTTCAACTGCTGCTGGGCATGTTGGGGTTTTTTGTTTGGGTTTGTTTTTTTTTTTTTTTTTTTTTGTGGTTTTTTTTTTGTGTGGGTTTGTGTTTTGGGGGGTGTTTTTTGGGGTGTTTTTAGTTTTGGGGTGGTTTTTTTGGTTTGGTTTGGTGTTTTTTGTTTTTTTGTTTGTTTGGATTTTTTCCGCCCCATAAAATATATTCCTTGTGAGTACACATTTATACTGAGAAATAAAAAGCAGAAAAAAAATTTCACCTTTCACTGTCTAAAGCATAAATATTTATCATTTTCTTCAATGAAGTTTACTGCATTTGGGAAGTATTTAGTGAATATGGAACACCTATAATATATTTCCTTTTGATCGCTGGTGAACTGTAATTGCTCTTTCTTAGTTAAAACACTCCCACATTGGAAAGATGATGTATACACAGTGTTTTTGGTTAATTGTTTTTTACTGATAGATTCTTACAAGCAAAAGCAGAAATTTTAGTGATTATGGATATAAAAGAAGAAGAAGATCTCTTGACAAAATTCAAGTTGCTTTGGGCAGCTATTAACAAAATAACCAGACAAAGTGAAACCTTAGTGTAGCCTTGAAGCATGTTAGTTTTGGCATGGACAGCATTTTTAGGCATTTTCAATATAAACACAGGCAGATTAAAGTGCACCAGCACTTCCTTACTTTCTGGGAAAGGTAGTATTCTTTCAAGAGAGCTTGAATGAAGTGATAGGAAGTAATACATTGCATAGGACTGAGAAATGGTAGTGCTAATTATCTTAGCTCTTTAGCAGTACTGAAGTAATCCTCTCCCACACCCCAGATCAGCAGGAAAAGAGACCTCTTCTTAGCAATGACAATAAATTATTGGTGTGGGTTACTACCTAGTAACCACAGTAATAGTGGTCATGGATCAGATTTCTGTTCTAAAGCTGATGCACAAATATAAAAACAAAATGTGGTTCTTGGTCAGAAGTGCTCAAAAAAGTCAAAAGCAAGGAAAGGAAAATGCTCTACCTGTGTCATGGTGCTTCACCTTCAGAACTGCTTTGCATCCACAGAGTTGCATTGCTCTGTAGTTTGCCTTCAGTTATCTCCTATGAAGCACAATGGGAATGGCTGCGTGGAGGACTAATGGAAAGGGTTAACTGCTGCCATCAGTGTTATTCATCTACCTTGCCTTTAGCTGCTGAAATTTGGTATGTTGTCAAGATGCCAGCCAACAGCTAGGGATGAATGAATTACTTTGAGGAAGGCAGTCTATTCTTACCTACTTCTTTGTTGTTTACTCCTCAGTTATGGAAAGGATTAGATATATACTATGCACATGGAATAGAATTGAAATCTACAAATCAAACACTGTCTGGACTCAGTGAATTTATTGTGCATTTGCAGATTGACTGTTGCATGCATATTTTGTAGAAATGCAGGCAGAGGGATTCAAAACTGGGGGAAGGTAGTTCTTGTGGTTTGATCGGCCTTAGGAAGTGAGAGAGTGCTGGTTCAGAGGTTGGCACCTTGTGAACCAATGAAAGGTCATTTCATCTCTGTGAACACACATTTCAGGATGGGAAGGGGGTGGAGTCCTTCTCTTTGTCTTCCGGCCTTCAGAGAGTGAACAGGCTCCTCAGGCTCCCCTCCTCCTCCTGGCTGTGGAGGGGGCGGGGAGGCCTCCCTGGCCAAGACCAAGGCCCGCCATGCAGCCTGGGCTGGGTGGGTGGGGGGTAAGCCTGGACAGCATTTGCCGGTTTGCTGGCACAGCTGTCCGAGCCTCGCTGTTGTTGGATCTGGGCCAGCACAGCTGCCTGGGAGCTCTGGCCTTGGCTGGGCCCTTCCTTCAGACCGGAGGGAAAAAAGAGAAGAGAATTGTGTAGCCCGACAGGCCGACTGAGAATGGAGGGGTGGAAGATTTATCACATGAGACGTCTTCAGGGCCGAGCCGCCCCCTCGCTGGAGAGTTCGACCAGCGCCGCTTTAAATCTGAGATCAAGAACTTTTTATCAGCTGCGGCTTCTGTAAGTGATGGGAGAGATAGCCTAAGACTTGTGATGCCAGCAGAGGATAAGAAGAAGAGGTGATGGAGTGGCTTTTGGCCGGACTTTCCTTGTAGTGGCCATAGAGACTGCATTAATGCTCCTGTAACTTATGGAAACTGTGTTTAGGGGGATGCAAGGTGGGCACTGTGTAGGAGAAATGCCAGTGCCAGAGTGAGTGAACAGAGGATTAAGAGGGTGTGGTGGTCCCTCAGAGGAGGCTTCTGTTCCCAAAACCCTTTGCCCCAAGGGAGAAATAGGGGGAATTCGTGTCCCAGAAGCATCCTTAAAAAGAACCCTACAAGCAGTTTCTGGTCCATGGGTGGTGGTGAGAGCACCATCCGTGGGAGGAGGGCTTCTCAAATGCACATTTCCTCTGTGTGGGGTGGGTCATTTGTGAAGAGTGCAGGCCACTAGAGACTGTGTTTCTTGTGGGAGTTTCTATAGAAAGACAAGGAAGACTCCTCTCCCTTAATATTGTAGCTGGGAGTTCCAGGTTTTTTCTCAGAAAGTTTTAGTAAGACAAAACTAAACTAGGTGGGGGGAGGAGGAGTAGTTTGGGAAGTTCTTTTCACTTTAGATTTTGTTTCTTCCTTTTCCTTTTTCTTATATAGTGTAAGTTAATAAAGTTTTTCTTTCCAATTCTAAGTTAGAGCCTACTCTGCTCTATTCCCATTCTTACAGCATCGTTTTAAAGAACTATGTTCTCATGGGTGCACTGGCATTAGGCCAGCGACACAAACCCATGACAGTAGTATGTTAACAACTTGCCACTTATATCTTGTTCTAGAATAATATTATTGCTCTTAAATATACTCAACAATATTCAACAGATTTTTTTTTTCTGCCCATGACTGACTGTTCTTGGAGGCTTCTTTTTCTTGGTCCTGCTGTTTCACTTGACTGAGAGTGTTTGTCTGTCTCTAGCAGTCTGTCTATAATTTATAGGGAATCCTGAACTTGTTCTCTTTGGGACAAAAATTCACAAAGAATGTCCAGCTTCTCATCCTCATTACTTAATAACACAGCTTGGCTTTAAAACTTTTACTTACACTTCTTAGTTGCTAGCTACATGTTATATTGTCTGAAGCTGCCTTCAGTACACTGCAGTCCTCAAAGAAAAGTTAAAAAAAGCTACAAGAAACAAGAACCTCAGCAATCAGAAAGAATTAATCTTTATGATAAAATTCCCAACTCTGTGCATGCCCCTGCCTTTTTTTCTGATGGGATGATCTACTTTCCAGATGAGCCATTTTGCATGTGCACATGAGTTGTTGCTTAGTTCAATGTCCTCTGAGCAGGTTATGTCCTGCTTAACTGTTGGCTCTTCCTGATCCTGTATGAACTTGTTTCAAGTTGGATTTCAGCTGGATTTTTTAAAATGCTTTCTGGAAAATAATATCCATCTTCTTATATCCAGGGCAGTATGTTAGAGAAGGGGGTTTGCATCAAAAGGTTCCATGAGTAATCTGTGTAACATATTTTAACCTAATATGGGGAATTCAACTGTCTAAATCAAGGGTGAACAAAATTAGACTAAGACACTTATTCAACATATAAATATTTTCAGAAATGAAATTTTTTTTATGTCACAGAAGAAGAGGCTTGGGAAATAGGATAGTGCACTCCCATGCTCTGTTTTTTTCTTTGGAATCTTTTATCTCTTCAATCTGTACATTAGTATTTTGTTGCAACAAAACTGGATTTTTTTTTTTTAAAAAAAGGTAAATTTGAAGGAATTCTCCTTTTCTAAAAGCTTCCAGGTTTACTGTCATAGTAGATATATATTTACAGTTTGTGAAGGCATCATGAACAACTTTTATAAAAAAGGTGTACCTGAGGAATGGACAAACATCTTAACTAAATGTGGAAACAGATGCTCCCTTGCAAAATGCATGTTGAGCTCTTAGAGATTTATTACTCTGGGTTCATTACACCCTCCTTCACTGAGGTAGGATAAATGAATGAAGCTGGTTCACATAAAGTGTTATCAACAATATTAACTAGCTACTGCTTTTTCCAAGTTTTTTTTTCTTTCTTATCTGAGTCCTCCAAAATTAACCAACCTTTTTTTTGAGTTTTGCTGATTATCAAGACAATATATTTTCTTGCAATTTCAAATTTTCTCCTAGTATATTTTCTTCAGAATCCTTTTTATCTGGAATCAAGTATAAATTAACTAGGAAGAGAAAAAAATGAACTCTTATTGCTTAGAAGAGGTAGAAAAATGAGGGCAAATGTGCTAAACCTTGCTTCTAGATTTCAGTTGAAAGGATCCTTCCTCTACATCTTTCCCTTTTCCTAGATTGTGGCACAACAGACATATGTAAGATATAGAATCCTGAACAAGTTTTAGATGATACATGTGTGAAAATATGAAGTGGAGAGAACAGAAAAGAATAGAAAGTAGCTAAAGATTTAGAAAAGAAAGACAATGTGTAGTGCTGAAATATTAACTCTCAGGCTGTAAGTACATCACTAGGCATTGTTCTTCACTAAATTTTGTTTTTAATAATGTGATATTATACTTTTGTATAAAGGTGGTGGTGGTGGTTCCTAAAATTTTTTTTCTGATAAGATACACTGGCAAAAGTGGCAAGAAAAGAAAAATCCGGTTTAGGTTAAATATTATATGGTCAGCAGAACAAACTACTTAGATTGTCCATGAACTTAGCTAGGCATAAATTCTTCAGGTAAAATAAAAATAATTTAAAAAATAATAATAATTATAAAAAGCCTTAAAAATTGGCTCCAATGTCAAGAAACATAGAAACTTTTTAAGTTAGCAATATAATGAATCTTATGATAGATAGTGTACTATGTGATGAGATTTTCAAAAGTGTAACAAATGATGTTAGTAAAAATGTAGTCCAAGGAGAAAAGATAGTTTATCACACATAAAACAAAACCTCCAAACTCTGTGACTTGAACTCAGCTGAATTTTACTAAAGTTCTTAAATGCAAGTGTTCAATTATTGTTAATATCTTGACAATACGAAAAATGCAAAGCTGCAATGTTCAATGAAAGATGGCAAAGTGTGTTGTTTTAAATGGGCTTAAGGTTGTGGGTTAAAAATAAACATATAGAACTACTGGAAAATTCATGCCTAACTAGTTAAATAAAGAAGGTATTATAACAGGAAAGTCCAGGGACTCCATTTTGAAATATGTCTGTGCAACCTTAATGGTGACATTTCTATGTTTTTAGGCCTACACATTTTCCTTCTAATATATTTATTT
Organism: Acrocephalus scirpaceus scirpaceus; assembly: GCA_910950805.1. Lineage (NCBI taxonomy): Eukaryota > Metazoa > Chordata > Aves > Passeriformes > Sylviidae > Acrocephalus > Acrocephalus scirpaceus. Next base: position 96,044,358 of record OU383773.1, read on the forward strand.
TAATGGAATTATTGCAAAATTGTCCATTATTCATTACTGCAATTGCTCTGGCGTTGGTTTTTGTGTAAAAATTCCATTCAGACCTATGCTATCTTTCTTGTAGTTTGAGTGCTGTCTTCTAGGTGAGGTTATATTTTTTAAATGCTTTGTAAATTCAAGCAGAAGAAATCACTGATATGTGTCTGTACCACATTCTTAAACGCATATCAAGTAGAAATAAATAAGGTAAAATAACCCCAAATCCTACTAAGAGAAATGTTATTGCTTGATAAAGTCCTTGGGAATTGCAATAGGTACAAATAAGCCCTCCAGTCTTGGAAATGATCAATGGCAGGTAAGCAGTCTCCTTTTGGTTATATTTCTTCTATTGTTCTGGAATGGACAATTACCATGTCAAAGGACTTAACCAACTGCTTTAAAATGTCATTAATTTTCTTAAATGAAATGTATCACAGGAAATAGCTCCAGTGCTTAATTTCAGAAGCTTGGATAATATACTGTGGACCTATCTTGGGACAAGCAGTCCTCTAACATTTTGTTTGCCCTTGAGATTTAGAAGGAATCATATCTATAGTATTCATAATAAGTAGCAATTTAACCAAGTTCAAATTAGATGTGAACAAATGGATTAACAAGCACCTCATTAAAATTTTAATTTCCATTCCATTTATCACTTTTAATAGAATCAACTCTGTTTCAGGGGGGGGGAGGATTAATTTCCAAGTATAACATTAATTTCACTTGTTTTTATCAATAGCTTGAATTTTTTCCTATAAAATTTACTTTGTGTAGTTTCAAAATATGTGACCTGCACATGGAAATAATAAATTTTAAAAGGATAAGGAAAATATCTATTGATTTAGTGGATATGTTTTTAAGTACTGAACTTTACAGTACTTAAACTTTATAGTACTACTGTACGTATTTTCCTCTAAGTGATAATATGTGCTTACTTGTAGTGATTTTAAGAAGAATAAATGAATTTAAAATAAGTACATTTGGGGAGTTATCTAAATAATTTCACTGAAAATATCAGTGTAAATATTTCAGAAGTAAATTGTGACTTTTAAACTTAACATTCAGATTCCAACTTCAGAGCAATATTTTAAGGTACTTTAAATTCCTTGGATAGCATATACCATAACTGTGCAGAGTTTTCATAATTTAATGTTTTCATTCAGATAAAATGATTCTAAAACTCTAATGTGAATATATTTATTAGTGAAGAATGATTTTATACAAAAAGACATTGGTTAAACCCATGGTTTATTAACAGCTGTTTTCAAGGGAAAAATAAACCAAATTATAAGAATGTAAGAATTTTATCTTTTAGGGATTCATGTGTTTTTTGAAGTCCCTGTATTCTGTTGTGATCTGTTCTAGGTGTTAGGTGCCAGTTTTTCAGTTACATAAAGCTTTTTTACAGGAATGTTTTTACCTCAAAAATTTTCTTCTTTTTTTTTTTTACATTTTGCACTGTTGTGCACTATATAGATCACTGAGAGAAACAGGATAATTGTTTAGGGCCCTCTTTGTGTGTAGCACCAATATGAATGTCAAATTTTTAAGTCTCTATCAAATAAAATAGAGATATTTAAATCACTTAAAATCTTTGCCCAGCTTGTGGGAAAGCAAGTAGTTTTCCATGTAATGGCCATCTTGAGAGAGAAGAGAAAAATTGGAATAGTATTTTAGGCACCTGTGAGATTCTTTCAGCATGTGGTTTGGGCAAGAGAGAAAATAATAATATGAACAAATGTTTGAAAAATATTTCAAAGCAAAGAAGTATGTTGTTTAAGATGAAGAAATGTGTTAGTCTTTTTGGGTGTCATTACAGGTGGAGACTAAACTTAGTATTTGTTGGGTGGTTTTTTTTAGTGCTTTTGGATTTGTGTGGGGTTTTTTTTCTTAAATAAATATATTTAACTGTAGCTTCTCTGTAATTATGTAACCAATTTTAGACAGTATTTGTCACTGAATTGATTTCAGCTATGGTGCAGAAATCTAAATCTAAATAAGTACCAGAGCATTAATTAGAATATTTAAAAAACCCCATAAAATAAAAAAAAAAAATCACCCCCTAGGAATTAACTAAAAATAAAACCAATAATTCCAAGAGTAGCAATCTACCATAGTAAAACATGAATAGATCTTTCTCATTGTTTTTCAGATAAAGTAGTTCTGAATGCTCTTTCCTGTTAAGGAAAACTACCTTAACATTTTGTGAAAGCTGTAATTCAGGAAAATGTTCTGATTTCACATCTGAAACATAAAAAAATACTAAAGATAAAGAAACCTTGAATGAGTGCATATATATAGGCTTGTGGTAGTGCTTTTTGGTTGCTGCTGAGGGTGGCTGACTACTTCTTTCAGGAAGAACTGTATGGCTAGGTTAACGAGGAGAAATGGTTGGATGTAAGCAATGCATCAGGTCAAATTAAATGTGTATTGAGACCTTTGTTTTTTAACTTCTTCAGCATCCTGACTTTCCGTTCTGCAAGATTCCTTTATGTGTTTGACTTCTCTTTGACAAAAGACTAAATAGAATCCTTTCTTTCCTCCAGTCTACTTTCTGTTCTTGAAAGGTTTTTTTTCTGTGGCAAGTTTATGTTCTTTAATGTGTAATTATATCTCTGGTATTAAGATGTCTAATTTGATGTACTTTGATTTCACCCTAGGTCTACAAATTCATTTCTGTCATACAGATTCAGAGCTAACTTGTAATAGCTGCCATTTTGTAAATGTCATGGTTTAACTCCAGTGGAAAACTAAGCACCATGCAGGCACTTGTTCACCTTCCCCCACTCAACTCTTCAGGGGATGATGGAGAGAATTGGAAAAGTAGGAAAAAGTGAGAAAATTCAAGGGTTGAGATGAAGACATTTTAATAGGTAAATCAAAAGTTGTGCACATTAGCAAACCTAAGTAAAGAATCCATCCACCACTTCCTGTGGGCAGGCAGATGTTCAGCCATCTCTAGGAAAGCCAGGCTCCATCACATGTAGTAATTCCTTGGGAAAACGAACACCATAACTCTGAGCTTCTCCTCCTTTCCTTCTTTTTCCCAATCATTAAATTTTGAGCATGATGCCATATGGTATGGAATATCCATGTGGTCATTTGGGGTCAGGTGTCTCAGCTGTGTCTTCTCCTAACTCCTTGTGCACCCTGGGCCTGTGTGCTGGTGGAGTGGGGTGACAAGCAGAAAAGACTTTGGCTCTGTGTAAGAACTGTGCAGCAATAGCTAAAGACATACTGGAATTATCAACCGTTTCCAGCACAAATCCAAAATATAGCCCTTACTATCTGCTATGAAGAAAATTAACTCTACCCCAGCCAAAACCCTCTCAGTAAATCATGCCTTGCTTTACTACTTTATTAAGTAGTGTTTTGACAGGTTCTAATCAAACTTTTTTTTCTAACTTGTTGGAGACAAAAGAATATGTCAAAGAACTAAAGGGTACTTTGAGTTATTAAGGTAAATTAATTCTGGTAATTGCAATGAAGGTAGAAGATTGAAGTACAAGCTAAGGTTAATAAAGATAATTTAGATATTTTATTTATATATATATATATATATATATACACTTTCTGTCAGGATTTAAATTTCCCAGAATGTCTGTTTAGTGTGGTTTTCAACTAGTGGCCTGAATGTAATCAAAGACCAGGAACATACCTGGAAAAGTTTGTACTCTTTGCTCCTTTACCAGAAGGTACAGTTTCTCCTGTAAATTTAAGTCACAGTTTATGGAAAAAATGGCTTGACAAAAAAAAAGAACAAAAAACCAACCAAGAGATAAACACCAAAGCCAGAGAAAAACAGAAAAAGAAGTCTGTTAACCTCATTTGGCTGGGTATTTTCAAAGACACAGCCTTGTCCTCCTGCCATTAAAAAAATCACATGAAAAAGCCCAATCTTTTAAGGAAATGTCTGTATTTTACAAAAAGGCAGATGCAGTGAATAAGTATTTCCCTTCTGAGTATTCTGTTCTGTGAAGTACTAATACACAACACGATGATGAAATATTGTCATCAAAGGCAACTTTCCAACACTGACAGATATTTAACATCCTTGTGATTGAAAGACTCAGAGCACTTTTCTTTTTGTATCTTTTTAACATCTTAATCAAAATGTCTAAGGTACACAGCTGAATGCTTACAGAAGTCTAACTCGTCTCTGGGGCCCTATGATGGCTTGCACATTTGTGATGTTATTTGACGGATTATACATTAGGCCATTTCAAGCATTGTTCAAGTCAGTAGACAATCCAAAACCATAGTGTAAAGTGGTTTTCAGTAAAAATTCTAGTGAAAAGATTTCTTCCCATTTAAGTGGATGAATGGCAATAATATTTACATAGAAATGTTCTTCTGATGCCTGTTATGACTTAAATCTTTAGATCTTGAGGCTGATCGTGTAGATCAGTTTCAAACTTAGATATCATCATAGAATCTTATACTCGTTCAGGTTAGAAAGGACTTCAAGAGGCCAACTCCCTCCTCAAAGCAGGATAGGCTGTAAGTAAGACTTTATGCAGACTGGGGCTGCAAATTTCTAAGGATGGAATCTGCATAACCTATCTCATCAACCTATTCCAGTGTTTGACTGGCCTAGAGGTTGAATTTTCCCAACATCCAGTTGCAACTTTTCTTGCTTCAATTTACATGTTCTTTGTGTGTCCCAGGGTATGTGCTCTGTCCTCTGATCATCTTGGTAGGCCTCCAACAGTATATTCCAGTTTATCAATGGCTTTCTTGTAGAGGAGGAGGCAGGAGAATAGAATGTGCTATTCTAGATGCCAGCTAGCAAGGTAAAGTGACAAAAGGATATAATCACTTCTCTGGTCTACTGGCTCCACATAACCTAGGATGGTGCTTGCTGCCTTTGCTGTCAGGGCACTCTACAGACTTATTTCAGCTCACTGTCTGCTAAGACAGGTCTTTTCCATAAGAACTGCTCCCCAGGCACTCAACCCACAGCTTGTAATGGTAGAAGGAGTTCTTTCCCAGCTGCAGGACTTAGCCTTTGCCCCAACACTTTGTGTTTGACCATTGTCTTGTCCAGGCCGCTCTAACAAGCAATCCCACTTTCCAGCATATCTATGGAACCCTTTCCAGTTTGGTGTCATCTGCTGACTCAGTGAGAGCATACTCTCTGTCCTCCTCTAGGTCATTGTTGGGGTTTGTATAGAAGAGAGTTCCCAATGCACATCCCTTTAGTACTCCACTTGTTGCCACCATCCAGATAAAGATATCACATGAGCTTGAATATCCAATCAATTTTTTTTTTTTTTTTTAATTTGTGTAGCAGTCCATAAATCCAGACTAAAATCTTGTATTGGGTATAGTAATATAGTGGAGAGAGTGTTTAAAACTTGATTGTTGATAGTGGATCCCAGACACAGTTAAAATGTCTTGGAATGAAGAACACTGATGCCTTTCAGGACTTTTCCACTGTCTAGGAGACAGTCCATATTCTGATGGGCAAATTCACAATTTTTATACAAACAAATGTTTGTGCTGTCAATTTGTTTATCATTTGTAAATAAGTTGTTTAGAAGTGGTGCATCATTACTTGGAACAATTCGATAGGTTATGATCTTTTCATAGAGATCATAAACTTGACATATTTAAGTATGAAAGCCTTCTTTTCATCCAAAATGTTTTTAAAACCTATCATTTGATACTCATGTGTAATGGGTTTAGAACAACCCATAGGAAGAATGGAAAAATGCTGAAATAAACATGCATTCAAGAGTAAGGAAGTGGTTTTCTTCTGAAAAGTCTGTGGACTGAGTGAACTGAGATGGTCTTTGGCTGCTGTTGTTTATTCTTCCATTGTTTTTAAGACAAAAGCAGTACTCTTGACTTGCATTTCACCAAATCAAGATGTTCTATTTCATGCATATAATGCATCTGTTTTACTAAACATGTTTTTGAAGGGTAGGCTTATATTTCTCTTCATGTCAGGAGAACCCTGCTTGCTAAAAATTAATATTTTTTTTCTTTCAATGTGGCAGAATCTCAGTTAAGGTAAATTCATCATTTTGACTTGGCATTCATAGTACTCCATTTAGATATACTAACAAAGAATTTGTAGCCTCCGTTTATACCAAAATGGCCCTATGTTTTCATTCTGATTGGTATACAATGTGGTTTTTTTTACCAGTCTTACCTTTCTATGCAGCAAAACTCAACCTGTAGAACTCTTTTGTTTATGTAGAAAGTCTTTTTTCAGTCTTGTCTAGGTACTTAAAAAACCAAGCAAGCCTATAAGGTTACTTATTTTCAATAAGACAGATTTTTTTTTTTTTAGTTGTTCTGTACAGGTATTTTCAAAAACTTGCCTCTTTTTTTTGTTAGAACTCAACATTTTACTCTCTGAATTCCATGTGAAGAGTAAACTCTATGCTTGTGGTGATGGCTATGGGCTTTAGTCTTGTGTATTCATAATTTGTGACTACTGTGATGTTCACGTAAAAATATCCTGAGTGTCCAAGGTTAAGTTGTGAGACTTCACCTGAAATCCTGTGTTCAGCTCCGTGGTCAGCAGCATAAAAAAGACACAGACCTTCTTGAACAGTTCCGTGGTTCCTGCACCATCCACAGAAAACAACTCACTGCCTTAGAGAGTGCGTGACCTCTAGGCTTCCTCAGATTGCAGTGAATCCCCTTTGGGAAATCCACTTAGGAGACTTCCTTGATGGTCAGGGTGAGCAAAAGTGCTTCAACCCATGTGCAGTGCCTAGGCTGTTTCAGTTCACAGAGACTCTTCTTTGGGAAGGCCCTTTGACAGTTTTCTTTGTGGCTCAAGGTGAGAAAAAATACTTCAACCCATGAGCCTTTGCAGTTCCATGGTAATGTTTCATACCTCATTGGTAATTCCCTTTGTTCCTGTTTTTTAACCCTCCTGATTTGTTCTTTTTGGATCCTTTCCCTATTCCTTTCCCCATTGGTCCAGCTGTGAAACCCCATCCCTGGCTACCCTATATAATCCTTCTCCCCTGGAATCATCTGACTCTTTCCCCTCCGGACCTGTGGAATAAAGAAGCTCTCCTGGAGATTGGAAAGGCCCCGTCTCGCTGCTTTTACTTCTGCATCCCCTGGGGTGGCAAACGCGGCTGTGCTGCTCAGGCAGCCTCACAAAGAGCAAATCACTCTGCACCTAAGGGTGCACAAAGAGCAAATCACTCTGCACCTGAGAGTGTCTGTGCCTTCGATCCAGGTGTCTTTTTAAAGACACTTCTGACGAGGAAGGTCGCGGCACCTTCACCACCGGAACAGACCATGACAGTTCCAGAGGAGGGCCATGAAGATGATGAGGAGGCTGCAACACTTTTCCTAGGACAGGCTGAGAGAGTTAGAATTGTTTAGGCCACAGAAAAGAAGGTTCCGGATAGACCCTAGCTCAGCCTTCCAGTTCCTATGGTAACCTTACAAGATGGAATGGGACACTTGATCAAGGAGTGTAGGGATAGGACAAGAGGTAATGGCTTTACAGTGAAAAAGGATAAGTCCTGATTAGATACAAGAAAGAAATTATTTTCTGTGTTAGTCGTGAGGAACTGGTTGCTCAGAGAAGCTGTGGATGCCTCATCCCTGGAAGTGTCCAAGGCCAGATTATAAGGTGCTTTGCGCAACCTGGTCTACTGCAAGATGGTCCTGCCTATGGCAGGAGAGTTGAAAGTAGATGATCTTTAAGGTCCCCTTCCACCCCAAGCACTTCATGATAATTGGGGTTTTTTAGTATACTTTTATAGTATTATAATCCTATATTGTAGTGCAGAGCTGATACTACAAGAGAAGGCATTTCGAAGGAACTAGAATTTTGAGTGTGCCACTGTCTAATTTCCTGTCTTTCAAGTGTCACAGAAAAACCAGGTGGCTCTTTAGATCATCTGACTGAAAGATGGAGGAAATTTATGATCTGTAGCTCAGCCTGGATTAGATGAATCATGGACTGACTAGCGGAGCTGTTCAGGGAAGGTGCTGGACATAAATAGCTGCTTTTTGAGGTATTCCTTACTCATATTTATTGTTTCATATTTGTTAAACTCAAAATAAAATTTTTCAATTCTATTTTTGAGCATCTTTCCAGATGTTACCTCAGTGTTTTTGTGGTAGAAGAGAGCAGTAGTATTTGATTTGTTATTATTGAAACCACTGACATGTTGAAAAACAGGCACTGTCTCTGTACACCTTCCAACATCACTGATTCTTGCTACAGGCTTTGAGCCTGTGAGAGTGGCTTCTGTGATTACCTCTCCTGCAGTTTCCAAGGCTGAATATGTTGACAAAAAAAACCTTCAAGAGCTTTGGTCTTAAATCCAATCACACAAGTTTGTGTTTTTCTTTTCTCTTGGGTTTCTTTTCTGCCTGTGGTCTTTCTCAGTCCTCTTAGCACTTTTGCTTTTTATTGCCCTACAACTCTTGGCAGCCAAGGTGGTGGAGAAGCACTGATAATGACAGATGGGACCTTTGACAGTAGAAGTTTTTTAAAGCATGTGGAAAAATGTTAAAATAGGAGTGAAGAACTTCAGAAGGCGTTTTAACAACTTGTTTTGGGGTAAATTTAGTATTTAGTTGTTTTATGTTGCTCTGCTGCTGTAAAATCATTTATATTTATGTTGTTTAAAGCATATCAGAAATGAATGAGGAAATAAAGACGATTCTTTACATATTAATGTACTTAAAGCAAGGGGAAACAGGCTTAATTACTTATTATTTTTAACAAGTTTCACAGTTCTTTCTCCAACTGATCTACACTTGGTCCACTGTACCAGGACAAGCTCTTCCCAGTTGGCATCACTCTTCTGGTTAAAGCTGGGCCAGTAATCTGACTACAACTGAATATCTGTTGGATGAAGTACTGAAAGATGTATAACAACAGGCTGGGAAAGTCAAATCCATTCTAAGAAGCTTATTTCATGTTTTTGTTTAATCTATAATATGCAATATTAAAATGCATTTAAAAAAGAGAAAAACCCCATGTTTCATACATGTATTAAATTAGGCATTGAAAGAAATTGCTATCGAATAATGATACTGCTGATTGATCTGCAGGACAGAAGTATGATGAAGTATATAGAAGTAATCAATGTATGTAGCAAAATGTGTGGCCAATGTTTTAGGACAGAGAAATTATTTTCCCACTTAGTCTATAACTTGTGTTTTTTCATTACTTGAGTACCTATGAGAGCAATTGGACTGTAAGAGAGTTAAAAACAATCATAATTTACTCTTACAAATATTTAAACTTCACAGAAGAGCTCATTAAAATTATAACTACTGTGTGAAATTCCATATTGTGTTACTAATTTGGTCTATTTTCTTTCCTTTACAAAGTAGTCTTTCAGTTTCTAGTGTAGCAGCCTGTGACTTAATCATTAGATTTATACTTCCTGTCCTTAGAGTGTTGAAAGGTCAGTAGAATCAAAAAACATTGCCTTTGGCCATCCATTATGAGTCACAGACCTATTCTCCTTTGTTGAAAGCAACTATCAGACTATCTAAGAAGTATTCCTTTCAAAGTTGCAATGCTTACTTTGTTTGCCTCATAATCAGTTGGAGTAAAATCTCCCAAGCATTTGGAACTTCTAAGCAAATTGCTTAGAAACAGCGAATGATCTGACTGACCTTAGCTGCCTATATTGCCAAGCCTTTGAAGAAAAGCTGGTTTTAAGACAGGAGATGTCAGAATAACATGAATAAAACCTATGTATTTAACTCTAACTTAAAGGAAAGAATGTTGGCATTTTAAATGACTTGCAATATCAGTCACTAAACACTATTGATAATTTTAGTCCCTAAATGGAAATGCAATTCACTAGTAAGGTATTTCCTAGACAGTTATTTCCTGAAATAAAGGAGATAGTAAGAAAAAATGCAAGAAGGATTTGTTAAGAGTTTATTAAGAACTCAAAGGAACATAGCTGCAAGTAGTCATTATGTTACTATATCAGTTTTAATATCCACGCTGCATGTACTCTGAAGTATATTTGAATGCTGCTTCTAAGCATGACCTCTGAAGAACATTCTGCCAACGAGCAGAGTTTGAAGCTGTTTTATCTTGGAATACGTGGCTTGTATGCCAATTACCCCTGTGCCTAAGACCAACGTTGAATGTACTAACTTAAGTACATTGACCCTTGCACTCCAACCTTCTGGGCACTTCTGGTTTACAGTCTTAACAGTCCAGGGACCATATAACACTTAAAGCAAGGACATGCCAGCTCTGCAGGGGCATGTCATCTGCATCAATAAATGGTGCAAGAATGCTGTAGATCATGTTTTGCATATTTCCTAAATTATAAGTTACAAGGATGCACTAAAGTAAGAATTATTGAATTTTTATTTAGTTTGAAACTTAGTAGAAAGAATGTGCACCCACTTTAGGTTTTGTGTTAGAATTGTGGGAAAGGATTGATTTGATATTAATGAGTTTATTTCTGTGAAGTGCTGAATAGTTTTTGATTATGCCTTCAAAGTTTGAAGCCTTGTAAGAAACGTAAAGAAACTTTTAAAGATACAGCTTTCAGTTTATGGTGAACACAGTAGCTGTAGAAGCCACTTGTCACTGATACAAATTAGATGCTGTTAAATGTATTAGTGTGTGCTGCTTCTAGAGCAAGCAGACTTAAGAACCAGCAAGATAATTTAATGGAATAAAAATGCAGATTTATATGCAGAAATATGCTTTTTCTTCTATAGTGAAGTTCTAATCTGTAGTAGTGAATTAAAATTTTCCTGCATCCAGTGGATTTAAACATCTGCTAATGGTACTGTGTATTAAAGCTTCTACATTTAAAAATCTTTAGACTTTTATAAAAATTGAGACTTCTTCCAGTCTCTTGTGCCTCAAAAACCACAACAAAATAAAATAAAAAAAAATCCCTCTGCATTTTATAAATACTGAGTGACGTGATATATATACACATGTTATGTAGCTGTAATTATGCATTCACTGAATGTATTCTGGTATAGAGGAATATGTATGAAAAGTATTCTGAAGTAGCCATTGTATACTAGAACAGGAGAAAAATAATTTTGGGAGATTGAAGGCATATCCTTTACTTTCATGACTGTTGTGCACCACACAGGTTTGATCCTGCTATAATAGAAAGTGTAATTGCTACGATTTTAATTGATATCTTAGATACTATTGTAAGATACAGAATTGAAAATGATAGTGACAGGGACCTTGGAAAAAAAATCAAATAGAATTAGGGTTAGAATTCAGTCTTGAATGTAAGGATTGTAGAATATTAATATACTTTTAGCTTGAGTTGTCAATTGTATTTTGTAAGTTTGAAATCTGAGTACAGTGAAAGGACTCTGGTGGATGTTGCTGTTTCTCTTTATAGTGCTAAACAGCCATGGCAGGGCTGACTTCTATCACTAGCTCAGTTTTGCATGTGAAATATCCCAGACCACAAAGAAAATAGTTCCTGAATTTTTCCCTGTAGAGAAATACTCCTGGATCCACTTTGGTACAACTGGAAACTTCATTTCCTTCTTCTAATGTTCTGTAATATTTTCTGAGAGAATCCATAGATATTGTCTGGTTTGCTTAAACCTGAATTTAATAGCATAGAGTTTAAGGACTGTGTAGTGAACAGTTGCAGTACTGACAATAAGAATTGAGTTTACAGCTATAAATCAAGTCTCACGAAGAAAAAAAGGAGCTTTATGAAAGGTATTCAGAGTATTAAATGGAAGGAATATAATGAAATAAAATTAGTATGCTTATGCAAATGACCTAGCTATGACTTCATAATTTGTAATGGTATTCAGTTAGGCAGTGTTTACACTTGTTAATGACTTCCTTTATGAGTGATAATTGATCTTACTCATTATCATATTAAATCCTTGATCATATGTCATTAGTTGGGAATGTAATAAATGGTCTGTTTGATTTTTAGTGTAATGAACTAATTAGACTAATTAAAATCAATATGTGTGCCAATATTAGACTTTGAATCCAAATGCTGCTGTCTGCTGGCTAAAAATCAGCAACTCAGTAAAAAAGTGGCCTAATGCTGATTTATGAGCACTTGATGAACGTGAGGTAGAATAAATTGCTTGTAGTGGTAGAAACAGCATTAGTGAAATACAAGGTACTAAGTACATTGTAAGATCAGGAGTAAGGGCATTCTTACATCTGTAGTTACGTGGCACCTTTAAACCTTCCTGGTTGATTGGATCATTCTTCAGAAATTCTTCAGACTAAATATTGTAAAGTGCATTAATCTATATTTATACATCTAATATTTTATGCATGTGTCTGTATGTACGTGCAATTTATTTCTCACCATGAGCCTGTGTGTTTTTGTATGTTAGCATATTTTGTAAATTTTACATTTTGTACTGCACTTTTGTTTTTATAGTACTCTGCAAATATACTAAATAGGTCACACTTTCAAATCCAGTAATGTACTGTTATTAAAATGCATTATTCAACCATGGTACCCATTCACTTTTATGTTTATGAGGAATTGTGTTTATAAGCCCTAAGAGAGACAGGAACACAACCAGTATTTCTGTAATGACCTTTTGGAGAAGAAGTAAATGGCTACTGGGAAGGGAAGGGAAGGGAAGGGAAGGGAAGGGAAGGGAAGGGAAGGGAAGGGAAGGGAAGGGAAGGGAAGGGAAGGGAAGGGAAGGGAAGGGAAGGGAAGGGAAGGGAAGGGGAATATTTTTACAGAATTCAGGATCTTGTAGCTGCAAAATAAAACAATTGTGGAAATCCTTTTTGGCTCAAAGAAGAAAGTAGAAAAAAATGTGAGGTGGTGGGGAGAAATATGCCACATTCTTATTTTGAAAAAATGCTGCTCAGAGGAAAATGTTTGCATGTTTAAGTTTTAAATATAAATTGATGTATTTTTTTAACATGCATACTTTGAATAAGTCTGCTTAGATTCTTCTTAGGTTCTTCATCAAGCATGTGATATTTGCAAAATGTAGTACCTCTAGTAACACCAGGTGTTATCCAGATCAGAGTATTATTTTGCCAACCTCACACTATTTATTTTGCAGTAATTATGTTTATTTTGTCACTAAGAAAGGTCAAGGGCAAGCACTTGCTTTCATCTTTAATTGTTGTTTGGATTTTTTTGTGTGTGTGTTTTTTTAAAATTATAATTATTTTTGTTTGGGTTAGATTTTCTGGTTGTTTTTGGTTTTTGTTTTGGTTTTTTTTTTTGGTTTTGTTGTTTTGTTTGTTTGTTTTGTTTGTTTGTTGTGGGTTTTGGTTTTTGTTTGTTTGTTGTTTTTTTTTAACCTGGATTATATTTTGCTGGGACACAGACACTCTCAATTAGTGGTTTCCCAGGCTTTTCCTCTCACCTCTTTTCCCACACACTTCCACCCATCCAACATCATGTTGGATGTTGAAGAGAATACAAAATACAAGAGAATTTAGTACTTTGTTTCTCACACCTTGAGGATACTTTAGATCACAAAGTTGTGAGAACCCCGATGAGTAAAGCAAAATAAATTAGGTAAAGCCAATATCTAACTAAATCATACTAGTGGTCAGTATGAAAATTTTAATTGTAAATAAGTAAATATGATGAAATAGAGCTCAGAGTCTTATGACTTCCAGGCCTAAACTTAATCCATGAGATCATGAAGCTTTTGAGGAAGTACCTCTTCCACTTAAGTCACTAAAAATGTGGGTGTTCAGACACTCTAAATTTCAGGCTTTGTAGGAATAATCCCTTAATCATCTGACCTAATTTTGATGATGAATATTTTAAAATAGTGGTGACTTATTAATAAGGATTTCAGAAAGGCATGATTTGAAATAGGTGTCAACTCTAATTTAAACAAGTACTTGAAGAAAATCTAGAGGATTAATGTAGACTTAAATTGATTGTAGCCATTGAAATTTCATTTTTTCCTTGAGCTTGTAGACAGAAGAATTCGTGTTCAGAATATGTACTCATGTACTGTAAAGTGAGAATAAAATCTGTTAAAATAGTTTACTTTTTTAATGGTCCTTTAAGTGGTTTATCTGAGACATTAAAGCTTGTGAGTGAGTGCTTTTCACTAGGTAATTACTAATTGTCAGTTTTAGTAAAATCAACAATTGTTAATAGGAAAATCTTAACTGAATATCATTGCCTACAGTATTTTAAAATTTTAGTCTTTGGATGAGATCTGAACAGAAGCTTGAAAATGATGTATAGTAATCTAAATGTGGTAGAAGACGTATTGATCTGAAGCTTCATTATGGCAAGGACTACGTGTAGTTGTGAGATACTGTGAACATTCATTGCAACAACAGACTAGGCTTAGGAGAGTAAATGCAGCTTGAATCCCAGTGAACATACTTTGTTTTGTGCTTGAAGCAGTATACCCTGCAAACATAAATGAGATCCTTTATGTCTGAGATGCATTCACTATGCATATTATCAGCACTCTGATCCAAAGCACATAACCAATGTCCTTGATTCATATAAAAGTGTTGAATGCCCTGAGGAGCTGTGTGGGTTTGAAACATCTGACAGTTGTTTGTGAGATGGCACGAGTTCAAGTACCTTTCTTAGCAGCAAGGGAGGGGAAAGACACTTCTGCAAGGTTTTTCAAATCAATTTTTTGTCCTTCATTTACCAAAGTTGAGAAAGCAACTAGTTTAAAATGGGGTAGCTCTCTCCATTATTATGGTAAGTGCTCCACCATGTCTTTCTTCTTGTATGAGAGAAACAGAGAATAAAAAGAAATCTCATGCACAATTTGGTTGAATCTTGGCCCAACAGAAGGCAACAGTAACCCTTGACTTTAGTGTTACTAGACTGTCTGTTAGCCAAAATGTATGTATGCTACTGCATTATTATTCTTGCAAGGTTTAATGTCTAATTTTGAACTTTGAGTTTTCCTTAAAGTAATTCTGTAGAAAAGAGGCTACTGTCTTTGATTTTATCTTTTTTGTCGTTGTTATTGTTTTTTTTAAATACAGTTTTCCCCCCTGAGCTATAAAGAAGAAAAATTTCTGAGATTTTTTTTTCTCTCCATCTACGAAATCATATTTCACTGACTGAAATCTTGAACCTTCAGTGAGGATGCTTATATAGTTACAATAGTTTCAGCCTTATATTTTGTTTAATATGCCTATTATACTTTGCTCTTGCAGAATACCTTCCTTCCTGGGTAAGTGACAGATTTCAAGATAAAGATAAAAAGGATGGCAAAGAGAGGTAAGTGCTGTATTAAAGAGTCAGTGCAGTTCCCTGCTTGCTTACAGAAGTAAGGTGAGAAATTACTGATCAACAGCAACAAGTGTCTTAGCAAGTAAATTTCTGTGCTGCTGAGTAACTCAACTCCATCTGAGAGCTCTTATGCCAGACAAACCGTGACTGAGGGCATGATAACTTGAAGACAGACCCCGAATTTTAGGAAGAGCCTTTGAATTCTGTGATTAGGTGTTTGTCCAGCTTACCTAAAAAATTGACAAGGGATTCTAGTGTTTCTTGTCCATGAGATGTAAAAAGTATTGTGTTTGGAGACATACTTTTATTAAAAAGAAACCTGCAGCCTGGTACTTTAATCAGGATCATGTGTCCATGTCATTCTTGTGTGTATGGAGGAGTGAAAAGCCTTCACTGTTTGTCTATTATGTTGACTCAGTTGTACTCAAATTATTCTGCTATCAAAGAAAGTCTTAGAAGTACTTCAAAACATTTACTCGATTCTATAACACTTAATTTGTAACAAGAACCAACCAATTTAATCTAGTCTGATGTTATGCCACCTTTGTACAAATCTTCTGAAATTCCTCAGATTTTTTTGGTAGCCTGAAATGGGGAGTTACTTAGGGGTTGTATTGGTAATTTAATTCAGTCCTGACAAAAAAAGACAGCTTCCTTATAGCATATAAAATATTGTTTGCTGGTGTTGAGGAAAGGAAGACCCCAAGTGAATAAGAACACTTTTCACACCCATGGCCAACTCATGCTTTGCTGAGGAAACAGCTTAGCCTTGCACTGACGGTGTTGATGCCACCATGCTGTTGAACAGGCGCCCACGTGTGTGTCATGAGGAGCAAACCATGATGGTGCCCTACTACTGTAGCACAGTGAGTTGCCTAGTCCCCACTCCTGCCTCCTCCATGCATGCATGCATGATAATGTAACATCTTCAAATGGAGCTACACCCCCTGCACACTCACAGGAACTCTCCAGAGCTTTTAGCAACAAGGGCTCTCTGCTCTTTCTGCTGCTTCTGGTGCTTCTGTACCACAGCAAATGGTGCCAGACACTATGGGAAATAACTTACTCAGATGAATAGTTTCAGGCAAATGCAGTTTAAAGGAGATGTTGTGCCCTTAAAGAGCCACTGCACCTTTAGTTCATGGTCCTCTGCCTCAGCTTCCTCTGAGTTTTGGAGCCATGAGTTAGGTGACTGTACATATAGAGGGGGGATTTATGGTAATGGAGACCCTACCTGGTGAGGTATTAAGTGCTGCCTTTCTGGAATAACTGTAGTTGGTAGCCCTTGTTTCCTTCTGCTGAAATCCATTGCAAATACTTTGGCACAGCTTCACTAAAATGGTGGTGTTTGCTTCTGTGGAACATGGCAGTACCAGACTCTTCCCAATCACTTAGCTATTAATTTGAGATTAATCCATTCAGGTGTCTGCTTATAAAGATCTGCAGTGCCGTGCTGCAGACCTGGCACTGCTCTCTCTTCACTGGTTGTGTCCTCAAAGTTATCTTTAAATGCACAGGGGGCCATATACATAATTCTGTATGATGTCTGTCACATGGCCTTAGATTATTTTAGCAACTGACCCTTATGTATTTGTCAACAGATGTTGTGGCTGCTGCTGCAGGCTAAACTGAGCACCACCTGCCCGGAGAGCACAGCCTAGGAGCCGAGGAGCTCACAGACTTTCAGCTTGGTCCTGCACTACTGCAGGGTTATGGTGGGCTGGCAGTCCTGCAGAGAGCCCAGGCTTGCAGGCAGCAAGTCACTGAGGAGGTGCCCACACCAAGCTCATATGAGAATTGTTGCTCCTTTTCTAGGAAAATCTGCATTTGGAAGCTGCCAAAGTACATTCTGGACTTTTTGCAGTATGCCTGGCTACTCTAGTCTAGAAGACATGTTGTCTGCATCAGTAGTAATACACAAATGAATATATATATATATATATGTATATTTCACCTACACTTTGAGGTTTGTTCTACTTCAACACAACAAATGCCATATGGGCCTTTGTGACCGGAGTGGCAACTACCTGCAAGCACCACATACACCATATCAGCAAGGACTCCTCATAAATCCTTCCTACATCAAGACAAACAGAAAACAAGAATGGTTATCCTAAGCCCTCTTCTTATATTGTCAAAAGATACAATATACCCCTCAAAATAATACTTGAAACCTCCAACAAACATCTTTCCTCACCATATCAAGCACAGACAATAACTTAGTAAAGCTCCCTGACCTGAGAAAGGGAAGTGGGTCAGGAGTCTTGTATCCAATTACATTCTTTGGCAAGGCTGGGGTGCTCTGGGCTGATAGTTATCCTCAGATTTAAATGTTTCTGTAGTCATTGAAGACAACTGTGTCTGTTGTTCTTTTGAATTCCTTTGGGTGGTTTATCCCTGATAGTTATTAATTGTTTATAAAGCAGGAGCTCTTATATCTGGCAAGATTCTGGTGTAAGTGTTCATATGAAGCTCTGCCTACTACAAAGTGCAGTCTTAACCCTCTGAAACTGTAGCATATATAGGTTTTCATCATGCAGATGATCAAGTATGCTCTAAGCAAACTATGATTTTGCTGCAGTCAGCAAATTGAAATATGATAAATTTTTTCAATGAAATACTATATTATTCTTTTCAATTTACATTTCTAGTAAAAACATCTCTTTATAGTGCACAACAGGAGCGCAATGAACCATTAGCAGTCTAACGATGTAAATATTACTAATGTTTACTTCTTAAGATACTCCCTCATAAAGTTAGTATTTTAACTACCTAAATGTAGAAGAAAACCCTTATATAAACCAAAGCCATACTAATATTAAAATACATAAGTAATTAATTTATTAACAGCACATAAACTGAGAGTGTACATGAAACCAAACAAGTCTAAGTCAAATGTATAATAATTTAACACTAGAGGCCTATGCTAAATATAAATTTCACACATTACCATATGCCTGTCTTGTGGATAGATGAGGCAGATTCAAAACCAATATATTTGAGAATGAATGTATATAGAAATATATGAAAAATATTTTCAGAAAAAAACACGAATGGACACATCTCACTAGGTTTAACAGATATTCATTATTTATTAACTCTGCAATTGTTTTTAATTTTTTCTATCCATATATATCTTTTCAAAGACTTATTTCTCAAAATTTCCTAGGAAAGCCAAAGTTTTTAATGCAAACTTTCTAATTCACAGTGTCATTTTCACAGATATTAAAATAATCTTCTTAATAAATTGTAAACCAAATATATTCTCAAGGTTTTTTTAAAAGTATGTGATACTTTTATTTTGTATTCAAGCCCCCATGATAGTCTTTGTTACATAAGAACATAATCTTATATTCTTATTGAACAGTTAATTCAATTAAAACAATACATAAGAAAAAAAACCCCTAATATTTATTGTAAAGCATTGGATTTGTATTTTGATTGCCAAAATTTGCATAATATGACCTTTTAAAAGAATACTAAAAAAATTATTCATTCCATCTTTATGCAGCTATGAAGAACATAGTAGAGAATTTTTCACACTACAGAAATGTATCTGCCTTCCCACTACAATTTTCAAATATAAAAAATCTGAAAACCAAAGCATAGATTTTAAAATCAAAGAGGAATTTAAACAAACAAAGCATAGTTACCAGAATAAGGCTCCTAATTCACACCAGAAAGCCTTCTGGAATCCTTCCTTTACACATTTACATCCATTTAGAATGGTTATGGAACGTATTGGGTGCCTAGACAGTCAGAGGATAAGGCCACCTTCTGACTTGTAGCACTGTATTTTTGTTTCTTGATGTCTCATAATGCTAAAAAATCTCAATCAAATTGACATAAGAAATATAAAGTATGAAAATTGCTCATGCTACTAAGATTTTCCAGTTTTCAACAAGGTAGACTTCCATACTCCAGTGTACAAATATCCAGAGTAACATTTTCAGCACAATGTATCATAATATAATTTTGTTTAAAATAAAGTCTGAATTGACAAAATATAGATTCTAAAGAAATCATATAGATACATTTTTCTCCCATTCTTTTTACAGTTGTACAGAATTAGCTTGGAAAGCAGTTTTACATTTATTCACTTCTGGTATCATCTTTAATTTGCATCTTGCTGCTTGATGCCTCCACTTGATGGGTACAGTATGACAACAGGTAATAGATACAATAACAGTAAAACAGTGATCATTACTGCTGGGACTAGAAACACCCATCATGGTGGTTTTTTTTAGCTTTCCTCAGCTGGAAAGTTTTGACATCTGCTGGTTTGGGACATAGCTGAACAGCTGTCAGCAGTGGGGTAGCTGCTTTCAGCAGCAGTTGGCGGGATGGCAGGGTGCCAGCTTGTACCATCTGTGCGCCTGACATTTCATTCTAATTAACAGTAGGGTTAATTGTTCTGGCAGGCTCAAATGTAGTGTCTAACATTACCCAAGGGAAACATGTACAAGTGCAGGAGTGGCAGGGAGCTGGGGACAGCGTTGCTAACAAACCTATTGAGGGAGAATGGTTAACAACTACTGATGATTTTACTAGCTGGCCACATGCAATAAGGCTGAGGTATTTTTTTATTCTGATGAATTATGCCAGGCCTGTAATGATGTAGAAGAAATCAAGCTTTGAAAGGCTGAGACTGCTGCCTTGGGGCAATTGAGAGGGAACAATTTGCATGTTATTACTGCATATTCATACCTAATTGTGTTAGGCTTTGCTAATAGAGCAGAATGACAGTATGAAAAATCGAGCAACTGCTTTATAGCCAACAAAGCTAGTGTTTTTTCCCTACACTATGAGTGCTGAATGATCATTTAGACATTTAGTTGTTCAATATGACAAGTCTACCATTTGTTAGCTTGACATATAGTAATTTATAAAGGAGTATTCTAATTTTACTTTTAGTTTATTCTCATTTTATACAGTATTCATGGTAGCAATTTGAATGGGGAAATTCATAGCTATTGTGAGTAGTTGTGATTCAAATAAAACTATTTTGTATGAAGTATTTCTATTGTTTTATGATTTATTAATTTTAATGTTTAAATATCTTTTTCAGATGTTAATATAACAAAAATGGGAAGTTGATGAGAAATCTCTATTATGATCATGTTGCAACATACTGATTTAGCTAATCTTTTTACTTTCCCATTTAGACCCCCATTAAGCACGTTTGGGCTGTGGGCTGGTTTGAGAAGCTGTCACGTAATACAATTCCAAATATGGATTTTATAGATTCTAAATCCAAAACTTGTGATATACTCAATTTAGGCTGAGTTACAATCCAGGATGAAGACGTAAAAATCTCAAAACCTCAAATAGAATGCATTTTTTTGTCACATATATTTATACAACGTTAAGGAAAATTTCTCTTGAGGAAAAATGTACCTCAGTTTTACTGTAAGTTTTTGATGGCTTTCTCTTCCAAATGTATAGAATCTAAGTTTTTATTCCCTTCTTTCATACTGTTCCGTGAATATGACTAAAACTCTAGAAAACTTTGCTATATGTCACATTGCATACATTAAAATGCAATCAATCTCTAAAAATATTGAAATTAACTAGCCTAATTGTTAAAAATACTGAAAAGGTTGCTAGTGATATCACATCTAATATAAAACTCCTGAAGGAAGGCCATAAATAACATTTTCAATATCTCTTCTATAATTTTGGAATCTAAGTTACTTGGACATATAGCAGGTCTGAATTGCATAGTAAAAAGATGGTAAATTTGGTTTTGGTTAATCTCAGAAACAGTAGATGAGATTTTCAAGGCTTGGAAGCAAGAGAGGGAATTAGAACAAACTGAGGAAGAGATTCAGTTATTTGCATGCTTTGCTGTAAAAGTAAAAAAAGTTTTTAATATGCTGGGTGAAACTTGTGGTTTGATTTTTTTCTATTATTTGGGAATTGTTTATATGAATGTAAAGCTTTCTTCATGGAAGAACATTGTACTATGGGTATTTTATACTTGGTTTTGTATAGAGTCAGCAGAAAAATTTGTACTTCATCTCCTTTGTTTATACCCAAAATATTTCTAACATATAATGATATTATTTTAGTAATTTTTTTTTATTACTAATACAGATACGTTTTAAGCAATGTATTTAACCACTGCAATCTGTGCAATTGGATATAATCTTCCAATAGTTCACTACATAATTGAAGTGCATACAATGTGGTTAAACGTGGCTAAATCACTGGTCATTGGTCAATATTTTTCTTTTTTAACTTTACAAGTGGAACCTTACTGCCAAACTTCTAGTTGGTTCTTTGGTTGGTTGGTTTTATTTGCTTTATTGGTTTTGGTTGTTTTGCTGTTTTTTTCTTTTTTTGAGGAGATTATGATTCATGAAGAAATCAGAGAAAACATGAAAGCTGGTGTTGAGCCTCTGATGTTGCAATTGCAACAAGGAACAAGGTGGCTGCTGCAAATAGGATTGCCCTTACCATAGTCTCATGGGTAAAAGATATCTCACTAGGTAAGTTTATAATTTTTACATTTTAAATAAATCAAATGAACTTAGTGGTTTATTTCTTTTCACAACCAGTAAGACTTCTCTGGGTATATTTACCTGGATATTGCAAAGAATGTCACTGAATATATATGAACATCTTTAGCAAATCAACATTCTGAAAATGCCTGGAGCTAATGTAATTTATTATGCATGGAAGAAGATGCTAAATATATTGGCCTTCAGCAGAAAATAATAAAATGGTTTGATTAGGTTTAATTTAATTATTGTTGTAAGTTAAAATCCTCTATTCCTGCCTTCTCTGCCCTTCAAAGAATGCTTCATGGAAGGGCAGCGGTAAAAATCCACTCTGCATGTTGCAAAACAGTATTTTAGTCAATGACGTTAAGAGGTTTGTCTACTTGTTTCCTTGTCTTCTTTTTTGAAATGTAGCAGATGAGCTTCACTTCTTTGCCATCTGTACTCTCAGTATATATCTAATCTGATGCCTTCCAGACCTCCTGCTGAAAAACAAAGTAGAAAATTCACCTAGACTTTACAAGACGGAAAAGTTGAATTAACATAATGTGATTAAGATTAAGGTTAATGTTCCTATTTCAGGACTTACCAAAGAAGACTATTTTACATTTAGGTTATTCTTTAGTTGTACTCTGTTTGTATTTGACTCCTCCTTATTCCTCCCTGCAGGTAGGTGAGCTTTCCATTATGAATTTCCTATATCCAAATCTCATAATCATACAAGTTTTTGTTATCAATTTCCATACAAAGCAAATATTTCTGGTTAACACTATTAAAATCCATGTGCTCCATCTAAACAGGTTCTTGTTGGACTAATTATTTTTCTTTTTGGTAGGTTTTTCTGCTTTTCACAGCATAGAAGTTAATGGCTGATGCCTTTTTTTCCTTTAATCAGACTTCTATCATGTACTATTTTTTCTCATGAAGAAAATCCATGCCAAAATGCAAGTCACTTTTTTGACAGGAACCATATTAAAAAGTTCTTTAAATATCTATATTTTTATGTGTGTGCATGTGTTATCGCTTCACAGTTACAGAAAATATGTGAGATCTTATAAACTTCAGATTTTTTGGGGGGTTTTTCAGGACTGTTCTAAGACTGTCTGAAAATTGGAAAGAAGTATATTTTCCAAGGAATCTTACATAACAGGACTGTGAAATCTGGGCAGCCAAGATTTAGATATTACTAGCTGAATCTTTGTTTCTACATGGCTTCCACTGGAAATTTCTTCCACCCTACTTTCTAGCGTATATCCATATACCTTTCTATTCATATGCAGTTCATTTATATGTAAGGAATTCTGGTGGGCAAGAAACAGGCAGAAAAAATACAAATCATGAAAGCATTGTTTACATGTAATTTTCACTACCTATCCTTATTTTTTCTGGTTTTGCCATTTTCTTTCTCTTATATACTACCTTTTAGAAAGTATATATCATGCTATGTTGATTTGTGGATATTTTTATGCTCATTTCTAGATGGTAATTTTCTTTGGAAGCTTTTGGACTATGAAAAAAGTGAACAAGTTCACAAAACCTCCAGCCCACAGCTGGATAAACACATCATGTGATGGGTGAACAACTGGCTCAGGCACAAAGGGTTACAGTGAATGGGATGACATCAGATTGGGCACCTGTCTCTAGTGAGGTTCCTCAGGGCTCCATCCTCAGCCCTGTGCTGTTCAACATCTTCATAAATAAATTGGACACAGGACTGGAAGGGATGCTGAGCAAGTTCACAGATGATACAAACCTGGGAGGACTCCCTTGAAGGCACAGAGGCCCTGCAGAGAGACCTTGATAAATCCGAGGATTGGGCAATCATCAACCATATGAAGGGAATGTGCTGGGTTCTGCACCTGGGATGGGACAACCATGAATGGATATGCAGACTGGGGAATGAGATGCTGGAGAGCAGTGCTGTGGAAAGAGAATCTGGTGGTCCTGGTTGATGGCAAGTTGAATTTGAGTCAGCAGTGCCCTGGCAGCCAGGAAGGCCAAGCGTGGTCTTGGGATGCATCACCAGCTGGGCAAGGGAGGGGATTGTCCTGCTCTGCTCTGCTCTGCTCTGCCCTGGGGTGGCCTCATGTCAGGTCCTGTGTGCAGTTTTGGGCACCACAATATAAGACATTAAGCCATCAGAGACCATCCAAAGGAGGGCCACGAGGGTGGTGAAGTGCCTTGAGGGGAAGCCAAATGAGAAGCAGCTGAGGTCACTTGGTCTGTTCAGCCTGGAGGAGACTGAGAGGAGACCTCATTGCAGTCTACAACTTCCTTGTGAGGGGAAGCGGAAGGACAGACACTCTGCTCTGTAATGACCAGGGACTGGATCTAAGGGAATTGCCTGAAGTTGTGTCAGAGGAGCTTTAGTTCAGATATTGGAAAAAAGTTCTTCCCCCAGGGGGTGGTTGTGCACTGGAAAAAGCTCCCCAGGGAAGTGGTCATAGATAGCATCAAGCCTGGCAGAGTTCAAGCAGTGTTTGGACAATGCTCTCAGATACATGGTAACTCTTGGGCATGTGCAAGGACACGAGCTGGGTTTGATTTGTGGGTCCCTTCCAACTCAGCATAGTCTGTGATTCTGTGAATTTGTGATTCTGTGGTTCTGTGAAGTTGTCTTTATACTTGTCTTGATTGACAAGGCATCTTTTCTTTGAGACTTTTTTCTGTGCTGATTAGTAGTGGGTATAAAAGGTGCTGCTGGGCATGACAATGGAGACAGGACACAACAAATACTATTACTGATAATTTTTCTATCTCATATTTTTCACCATGCATGAGTTCAGCTACAGCATTTCACTCTTACACATCAACAATACTGCAGTATGGGGAACCCCTTTACTTTGTGGGTGAGTTGGGTACAGTTTGAGGGATGCGAGTGTTTGTGTATTCATCTTTAATTGCCATCTAGATTTTTTTTCAGATTTTTTTAGAAAAACCAAGGAAGAATTAGAAACAAGTAGAAACAATCACATGGTGTGAGTTTTGGGCTATCCTGCTCAGTGCCAGGAGTTGGAGTCAATGATCCTGATGAGTTCCTTCCAACTCAGCACATGCTATGATTCTGTGATTCTAGGCCTCAAAAAACAGTAAAAATTTGGTTTGTCTGAAGCTTACTGAAACAGAGTTATATTGATTTTGGCTACTTCTGTGCAGTATATTTAGTTGATCTGAACATGATTTTTGTTATTCAATGTCAATGATGTTATTATGCTATAGTTGGAAGGTTATTAATTTTGAATAATATTTCCCACAGTAGAGAAATTTGGACTTTATTATCCACAAGTTGCAAGAATATTTATTACTATCTTGATGCCAACTATATATCTTTGTTAATAGTCATAGTAAGTGTTCATACTGCAAGGAACATAAGACTAAACAGAATTTAAATCCTGGTGCTAAACTGAAAGGTTTTTGAAATTGTAATATCATAGAATTACAGAGTATTTGAGCTGCCCTGTCAATGAGCTTGACCAAGAGGCTAGCTCCATTTTCTTAATTCTCTCTGTTCCCTTCTATCAAATATTTATACATATTGTTAGGATGCTTCTGAGCCTGCTCCCTGATAGTATCAGCGACTGGGTAGTTTCCAGGTAGTTAGTACCTTCAACCTCTCCTCACAGGATTGATGCTCCAGTCCCTTGTTCCTCGTTATTCTTTGCTGGACTCTATCCAGTGTATCCATGCCTCTCCTGTACAGGGGAGCTGAATTTCCTGTGCTAACTCTATACAGATGCTACAGATGCTACAACTCCTATTACATGTATAGCAATCCCTTCATCAGCTAAAAAATTCCTGGAAATTTAGAGTTTGTTCCAAATGCCTCCAGAATTCACTTGAAAATTTCCAGGGGTTTTCTCATAATCTTGGGTTCAAGCAGTTAAGATTAGTTAAATTAATCCATAAAACAACACTGGAAAAATTGGATAATATAGACCTGAACAGGAATGATTAATGAAACAAATTGTCAGGAGCTGGCCTGCCTACCTTTTATAGATTGTAGCTTTACTGCAGCTATTCCACCTAAAGACAAATATGAATTTACAATGAAATTTTTTCCTGTTCTTTATGCTGACTAGGATTGAGTAATTTGGTGTAGGGTGTTTGAAAATAAGAAAAAGATAAGCTTATAAATAAAAACAGGAGTTTCCTTTGGAGCATCTCAGGACATTGTGAAAAACAATGAAATAAACTATTGTCTTTAGTAGAGGTTAATGCTGGGGTGATATTAAAAGTAGTGTGCCTCTATGAAGAGATTTGGAATCTGTATTTGAGTGAAAATTTCTTAACATGGAAAACAGTTATATATTCACAGCATAAGATTTGATCCTATTAATTTTTTTTCTTTTTTTTTTTTTGTTGGAGAGATACAAGTAATGCTTTACTTACTTTTTTTTGAGTCCTAAAAGACTGAAGGTTTTGCATTGTACCAGTATTAAGTAGGTGACAGTTTTTTATGTAAGAGCTCAAAATTTACATAAATAGCACAAATAGAGTATGGAGAATGAAATAGAAAATTAAAGAATGATGGCTTATCTGGATCCATAATAAGGTCATAGGTATTCTTTCATTTTTAGATAGAGGGTATCTCTTCCTGCCTTTTTGGCCTTACTGTTACATCTGCTGTGTTGTGGTATCACTCTGGTTCTTCAATTCCAGAAAAAAAAATTGATATGCACTTTTTTCCAAAGTTCTTATAAATGACTGCACACATTCTTTGCAAAGAACTTCTGCAAATAAAGAGTTCTGATCTCCTTCTGGAAAAAAAACCCCACGTTTGGAATAAATCTAACTTAAATCAAGAAATAAGAACAGTTGTGTGCTTCTCACATATCTCTTTGCATGCATCTCTTTGCATGCTAAGCCAAAATTTGACTTTGCCCATTGTTTTGCTTTTTCCTAAATGTCAGAAAATAATTTGGTGTATTTGTTTGGACACTGAATATTTTCTAAAGAACTTGGGAAAGTTTAAGACTGTATTTTAATGTCTGCATGAATATAAAAAGTAATATTCTTAAATGTTGATGAAACTAATAATTTAGGGCAATTTCACTTCCCTTTTCTATTTACATAGGGCACCAAATTGTAATATTTTTCTTGTTTGATTATTGGTAACTGGTCATGGATTCATTATTCTGTTTCACATATATATATTTTTAACATAAATAGCCATAATATAGCATTGCTTGCATTGCTATAACACAATTTACATCTGTTTAAAGAGATTTTGGCTAGACTACATTTAATATTAAAAGCTGTCTTTTTTTTCTTCTTCTTTTTATTCCTATATCTCTTTATAATTGATTAATGTTCATTTGGATGAATAATTTATAGCTCATATAGCTTCTGGCTTGTTAATTGTTTAATTTCTGAAGAAGTAACTGAGTACTAAGGAGAAGCAAGCTGTCATTCAAAGGGACACATTAAATTTAAATACTCCATTGATACATAGAGTAGAAATGGTCAAAGTATTTAATATATGCTTCTTACATCTAGTATTTCTTGTAAAGAAGAATAATGATAGTGAAGATTAAAGGGTATTAGGATTTTTTTAGCTAGATAAGTCGTTTGATAGCATGTGATTTGGCAAATTTTATGATCCTGTGTTGTTTTTGGTTTTCTTTATATGCCTTTTTTTCACACTTTTGCTTTTCTCTCAAAGGCCAAGCTGAAAGAGGAGCAAATGGAATAAACTGTGCTCAGACTTATTAACAAACAAGACTGAATATGCAAATGATTAAATGATAAATTTCAGCTTAAGTAGGAGATAAGCCTTTTTGCCTTTGCAATTGAAATTAATCTCAAGATATGTTTAGATCAAAGGATCAGGATCTGAATCAACATTGATTTTTGATAAGGACATGTGGTAGTCCTACTTCACTTGAGAGCCTGACACTCGCTAGACGGGACTTAATATTCATTTTAGGTAGATCAAGAAAAGAAGTAATTAATGTTCTTTAGCATATTGGATGTGGATGAAACATTTTTTGGAAGATTTCATTTCAGGAAATGCTAGTATTGACAACTTCCCACTATTTTTGTTTTATTTTACACATGACATAGGTAACTTCACCTTATACATTTACAGTGTGCTTTTTAGATAAGGGTAATTAATTAAAGACAGAATCTTTCAAGGGATCTTGTGTCTTTGCTTTCTGTTTGTAGTTATTTTTTGTTCTTTGAAAGAACTCTATTATTTATTTTTATTAGTGATGCGAAGGAAATTTAAAAAAAAGTCAAATAGCCTGCAGTTGAATTTCTTTGTTTTGATCTTAACATGAAAAACTGGGAAGTTATTCTATATCATGGAGAACAGGTAATTATATATCTCTGTCTGTCAAAGCCAAAAAAAATTATTAATGAGATGCATATATCCTTTTCTTTATTAAGCATTGATATCATGTTCTGTAAGTAGATTACATAACCTCAAAATAATTTGCATTTTCCCCATTTTTAAAGCTGCATGCCTTACATTCAAAAGCAGAAAGAAAAGACATTGGGAAACACATATTCACTGCTATACAAAACTGATAGAAAAAGTAAAATACCGTGCATGTCTGTTATTTTTACCACTCTCCTACCCTTATGAGCACTGCAGGAATCTCTCTTTTGCAACAAAGAAAAGATATTGAGAAGGCAAATACTTTTATGTTAGTCATGGTCTCAAACAGCAGGAGGTCTCCATATGATATGACACCTGAAGGCCCTTTGAGTTCTGAGTCTATTACTAGACACCTGTTCAACTTCTTTTCCAGAAGCATCAGGTGTATACAATGGCTGGACTAGCAGGCATGATTGGTTCTCTGCAATCATCTTTCACAGCTCTGGCTATGAAGAAGAGGTGCCAATTCTCAATAAACCCTTGCAGAGTGAGGTTCCCATAGGTCCTAGCAGCATCTCTTACAGGAGAACTCCAGGGTGCCAGCTCATTACCATACCATCCCATCTCACAGTGCTAACTTTTCCCCTCAGACCTTTGTATTAGTTGGCAGTGCCAACTAATTCTCCAATTATCAAGTGTTCTATAAAACAAGTAAATGCAGGAGGGCATCCCCTGAAGATCTGACAGCCTGCAGTCCAAATGTTGCATTCTTTAACCCTTCAATTCACAATGAGAGCACCCTGGATCATTGACACTTACAGTCCATAATAGATCTTTCTCAAACTGAAGACTGAGTTGACTGAGACCTCAGCTATTGTGATTTCTGGGACTCTACTAACTATAGCACTACTTATGTTTTCTGAAGTAGGATAAATTCAAAGTCAATGAATCTCTCAATCTTTTTTCAGGAAACTCAAATCCTTATGACAAAATCTGTATCTAAGAAGTGCCTCACAAATTGGTATGTCTAGGAGAAACTGCAGAAAAAGAGGTAATATAAATATGAACTGAATGTGTTTTCCTTAAGAGAAATGAAGAGGTTTTTTAACATATAACCTGATACCTTTGCTAATGTTAAGTAGTCTGAAGTGGAGATATACCAGAAGCTTTGAATTCATACATGAGGAGAGGAAATCTCAGCGGAAATAAATAAATGTGATTTCCTGCTCAGAATTTCTCTGTCTATTTTTGGAGCTTTCAAGTGTCTTGCAGTGTTAAGTAAAATAATATTGTTTCTTCCTCCAAAAATGTTCGCTTCTTTCTATACATACATGGCACAGTGTTACCATATATGTCATTTTAACCTTTTCATAAATATTTTCTTAGTTACATGCTTTGTAGTCTGTCTTTCAGGTGCCAGCATATTCATGTACAAATAAACAGTGGATTGCCTCAGAACAGTTGGTAAAGGGAGTTCCAGAAAAATATGAAGGAATCAATTGATATAATTGTTTGAAGGGAGATTAAACTATGTGTCTAAGTTTAAGTACAGGAGAGTAGTCCAAGAAAAATGGATCATTTCACTGAATCATGGCTATTCCCTTTAGCTGTTCTCTAAATTCTCAAAGTGGAAACAGACAAGTACAGTGAGAGTTTACTGAGAAAGGAAAAATCTTGTGTTGAGAAAGAAGGACCAAAGTAAATAGACCAAGAAAGAAGAGCTAGTAATGTACCTGGAAAATACATTGGCAAATACAATTTCTAAATCTTTTGTTCTTACAAAAGTAAGAACAAAACTTTATTTTCATAAATACATCAAAGTTTATTATCATAATTGGTATGTTGCAATGTTATTTAAGAGAAAAAAAAATCCAAAATTTAAATTTGTTACAGTTGAACCAATGCAGTGTGCAAATGCAATGAAAAAAAAAAACTAAGCTTACTGTGTCACTAGAAGTTGGTTTGAAACTGTTTTACAAATACTAACTACTTAAGAAAGGGTGGCAGGTAAAGGGTGGAAAAAAGTGTGAGTCCTCCTGGATAAATCTTCTGTTGTGAACAAGCAGTGTTGGGTACAATTGCCCAGCTGTCCTTGGAGCTTGGAGGTTAACTAACAACTTCTTTTAGTTAGATCCCTACTGTTTCCAAGTTAATTGGTCCACCCTGTCACATTTGTACAGAAATCATGCTTCTCTGGAAAGTCGGTTCAAACTACCTGACATTAGACAGCATTTTCACTGGGGAAAAGCAGGCATTTTGTTAAAGATCAAGAGACTATAACCTTAGAGAAGTGGGCCCTAAAAGCACAATCTTGAAAATTTCCTGCCTGTTTGTGTTTCCTTGCTATGATGTGAAAGAAATAATAATTCTCTTAAGAGGAAAATGCAATTTGTGATGGCAGTTTACACCTGGCTCTAAGTCAAAGTATTAGCTAACAGAGAGTTTACATGGATATCTGGAGTCTGTCACAGTGTGGCGTATTGAAGGGATTTCTTACAGGACAGTAGATTAGATTTGTGAGTTAATGTACCAGTAAAACAGACAGGAGATTCCTACTTTGTGTTAACTCAGGCACAGTTCTTTGTCAGTGCAGGATCCAAGTTGTATGGCCAGTAAAGCTTAGATGAAGTTTACAGACACCTGTAAAAGTGTGAAAAAATTCAAATCTAGCCTGATTTTTCAACCATAGCTGAGAATTTAGATTTCTTTTCCTTTTGTTAAAGCAAATTCTTTAATCTAGCAAGCACATACAGCCCTGATAGCGATATTTCTCCTCATTATAGTATCTGTATCTTTTGGGGGGTTTTTTAATTCAACATTTTATATCTAAAATATCTCATTTGTTTATTTCCCACCAAGAAAGCTTACACACTTCTTCCCTTCTCTTTTAGGACCATACTAGTTGTGATGTACAAGTCTTTTCTTTAGTTTTGCACTTTGATAATTATGGCTATAAAGTAACTTTTTCTTTTTTTTTCCTCTTTAAATAACACCATGCCATTTCACAGTTATTGCTATATTATCACTGTTTTAACAGTTGTTTTTAAATTCTGTGGGAAATCTGTGCGATCAATGAGAAAATATAGATTTTCACAAAAGGTACCTAGAAGAACCTGGTATAATAGATATCCTTTTTCTGTTTAAGAGATGTGAAAAATGTAGGTTGACTTACTGGATAGTCAAAGAAAAATACAGGAAATGACCAACAGAAGAATAAGGGATTGCAGACTCCCTCTTTGTGATTTCTCATTGTGCCTGTCTTGATGTAGCTTGCAATTTCATGCTCAAAATTTGTAGTTAATACTGGAAATTTTCTCACGAAATTCAAACTGTGTTCCACAATGGTACAGAAGAGAAGTAAGATAAAATTACTCTGAATGAAATTCACTCTCATTTTTTTTCCCTGACTTAAACAGGAAGTAGCCCTTTTCCTGTGTTCATTTAAGGTCTTTGCTCTCTCCCCACCTCAAAAATAAGTTTAGCTGAGATTTTTCTTTCTAAAATGAAATGAGACTTGCGCCACTGCTCAGACATTGTATAGTATACCAGAACTGTATAAAATGATGGAGGATCAGATTTATTCCTTTATTATCCTTGAGAAAGGAAATCAGAACCTTGATTTTCTACCACTGATGTTTGAAGACCAAGGAGGCATTAAAAGCATTTTGTATATTTTTTTAAATGCTCTTTTACTTTTTTTTGAGGTTTCCCCCTGCTTGCAATAATGGTACTGCTTAGATAAAACTCTTTCCTTAAGTCCATGTTCAACTATCTCTCTGAAGTGATCAACTTTGACCTAAGTAAGACATTGTGTAGAAAGTAATAAAGATAGAAGATTCACAATTCAAACTGAAACTGTTTTCAGTTGTCAATGTGTTTTCAAGTTTCCCACTAGCAGCTGCCATTCTCATTCAGGACATTAATCCAGCTGAATGGGATATCACTCTACTATATTAGACCTCTTATACCTTTACAAATAGATCCCTTCGTAGCAGATAGGGATTCTTAAGTTCAAAATAAACTTGTTTCTGTGGTCTTATAAAAGCACTAAAGAAGAATTTTCTAGCATCTTAGCTCCTTTCACTCTTCTTGATAAGTTTATTCCACATCTGGTTTTTATGCAATGATTAGATGTTGTTAAATTATTAGATTTACTCCAGAACTCAGTGGTCAAATGATTTCTCAATTTGTCAGTGTATTTTCAGTTGTCAGTTATTTATTTTAATTTTTAATAAATCATTGATTACTATTTTTTTTCAATATGTGCAGGAATGTCTACAAATGAGAAACTAAAAAGTTAGGATTATCCTAATTTTAATGAATCCTAACCGTAAGATTATTTTTGCTCTATAAAAGGCATGGTATTTTTTGTTGGCTTTTATTTTGTTAGTTTGTTTCATTGCTTTATACAGCTTTTTAAAAAAGAATATATAAATGTTGGTATCAAAGTATTTTTGCCCCAATTTTTGAAAGATGTATCCACTTATGTATTGCATACACACATAATTTTGTGTCTGTTGTTCTGACTCACCTTACAGATGCAAAAGAAAAAGACAAAACACCTAGTATGAAATTCGTGCAAATAGAGCTACAGCAAGTGTGTAATATTATAGTCATATAAAGAAGTGTGCCATTTTATAAGAGAAAACTTAGAAGAGATGTAGTTCCTCTGAGTGTATCTTTTGAAAAGATAATTTAAAAATAATTTTTAAACCCTATTTGTTTTCTGCTGTTAGGTTCTAGTTTGAATAGCTCTCCAAAGAAAGCATCAGGCTTATTTGTTCAATTCTGTGTCAAGATTACAAAGAATGTAAATACTAAAATGGAATAATAGCTGAAGTAGTCTGGCTACCTCCTTTTTTTTTATTTTTCTTTTTATTATTATTTTGTACGGTATCTCACCTTTATATATTAATATAATTAAAGTAAGAATGTCAGCTCCTGCTTTGGGCTTCATTTGGCCTTTATAAACTACCCTGACTTTTGAAATTTGTCAGTATGATTAAAAATTAGGTATAATTTTTTAAAACAATATTAAATATTTTTTCTCTAGGCTTCTGTTTTCCTTTTGCTCCTGAAGGTAATATGTGAGGGATGTTGTTTGGTGCTTGTTTAGAATGCATTTATGAAAAAGAATTGCTTTTTTATTCTTAGAGCAAACGTCCTTGTAAGCAACTGAAAAATACCAAGAATTTAAAAGAAATGGAGTGTATGCTTAAGTCTGTTGCATACAGTTCCATCCATGCTCATAGATTACAGAGGTAGTTTAATCACCCATAAGAAATTACCAGCGTCTCTGTTCATGAAGCATGACATTTCAATTGCACAGCCAATAAAAGAATTACATGAAGAGGGCTGAGATGATTTACTGTATGGAAAGCCACAGGACCAAGGTTACCATGGTGAACTACCTTTCTGTGTGTACAAGGTCAAGTGAGAGTGACCTGTCAGTGGACAACCTTCAGTGCTAACATAGTAATATATTGCAACAACAGTGGTTCGTTGATCAGCTTCTTAAATAAATACAAACATTCTAATATTTGATATTTTTTCATTGCTGAATGTTTTACATGTGGACAATAAGGAATAAAGAAATATCCATTTTATGCTTTGGCAATAGCAGTTTAACAGCATTAGATGAAGATCTGTGTTTGTTAAGCAAATTTTTATGAATTGTAATTCTATGCAGTAATATTTCTTTGGGTATTTTCAGAGGTTAAATAAAGCTTACCAAGGGTTTTCAGATATTTAATTTAGTCTGTATGAGATGCTAGTTGATGTCTTTCATATTTTCTGACTCTGCAATATTGTATACTGCAGAATTCTTCTTTCAGTTCTGATGGGGCTGGAGATAGGGAAGCAGGGAGGATTGCAAATAGTCTGTGTACAAATATTGTCAAATAAAATATACAATTATAATTAAAATGCTCAGGAAAAAAAGTCTGAAAAGCAGGGAGTTCATCTAATGGTTCTCTGAAAAATATTTTGTTGATGCATATAATGAGAACTATACTAATAAATGTCTCTTACATTACATATGCTGTAAGAAAATGAAACCCTTTGGGTTATGAATCTTGGATTTAAAGAGGCAGTCATCAAATATTTAAGATGAAAATGCAGTAACACATGCTAGCTGTCATGTGTAAGTTTGGTGAATGTTATGACAAGGTTTTTAAAACATTCATACTCAGAGTATTTTTATAAAAATATTCATTAATTCAAACAGACATTCATATCTGGCAACCTGCTCTACAATCGAGATTTCTAGATGCATGAGAATCTTGGTAAAGCCAAGAAAATACGGGTGAAATATATAGCAATCATCTTTAAATTATACATTATAAGGCATACCTATCGGTATGTTGTCATATTATGCATTAAATTTAGTGCATAAATCAGGTTGTTATAATTCTGATGTCACCAAAAGGCACAAAATATGACAAACAGGACTAGGCATGTAGATATTATCGTACTCAATAATTCAATGAGCATTTGTTTTATGTAAATAAACTCCTGTTAATAAAAATTACACTCATTTATTTTACCACTTCCAAGCGATAATTAAAAAAATGTCCACTTTCTTGAAAATCATTATAAAATGTGAATAATGCATTTGTTTAATATCTTTATAAACAAGATCTTACCATCAGATTAGTTCTGGAAATGAAAGTGTTATTGATTTCTATAATAATTTCATAATACTGTTACATTGCAGTGCTGAAACTGCTAATCTTGTTTTTGTGGAGAACTCTATGCATTTAAAGCAGTGCTTGAACTCTCACATACAGCATATAAACAATATTAATTTGATACAGGCTGCTATTGTTGAATCTGCAGGAAAAGTACCTTTCAAAATATGGGGAATAGAAAAGGAGATTTTTTTTAACTGCAGCTTTTAATATAATGAACAAAACTGTCTGTTAAAAAATGTTGTAATACATGGAGGGGTTTTTTCAGTAAATTCAAGCAAATTGGGTGGTAATATGCCAAAATGTCAAAATTATTTCAGTCTTCCTAATTTGCATTTGATATATGTACCAACCTGAGAAAAGTTTAGAGCTGTGATCTTAAAGAATACCTGATGCATTATGATTATGAAGCATCTATAATAAAGGGTACTATATATCACCTGATTTTTCATCTACTGTCACATAAAAAAAAAAAAAAAAAAAGAAAAAATTAAAAAAAAAAGACAGGAGACTTATTATTGTCTGCCTTTTATTCCAGAATATCTTGATTAACTGAATTTTTTTTCTTTTTTCTTTTTTTTTCTTTTTTTCTCTTTAGAATAATTAGTACATGCAGACTTCCTTAAGACACAAGGATCTTACCAGAACAGCAAATTACAGAAGTGAATATACGTGTGGAAAAAGATTCAAGTCAAGATCTACTTCATGCTAAGGAGATAAAAACAGAGCTGAAAACATTTGTCTAAGGACTCCTAATCAAGTTAGTGAGCCAAATCATGGCAAACCTGTGGACATCTTGATAAGACAGCACACAGGGAAGGCAAAATTCCTGAACCTAACCTGCTTCCACCCTTCATCACTAGATCCAACAATCCTGATCCTGATGCCTCTTGGCAGGAAATAAAAGACTTTCTATCTTCTGATCTTTACGAAAAGTAGCTAAATAAGTACTTTAAGGTACCAGGCTTAGCTGAAGTTGAGTATGCTGCTGTGAATGGTTGTCCCAGCTGAGCGTCATGTCAGAGCACTTCTATTCAGCTGATTGTTAGTGAGTAGCAGGCTGCTAGAGCCACTTCTTAGCTCTGTAAAGTGGCAGAAATCAAAGAAGGCCTTGTTGCTGTGCACAGAGAAACAGCAAATTATCCCGAAGTGCATTTTCCAGCTGCTTTGGAATGTTATGGGAGCAAACATTGAAAACTGTGGGGTGTGTACTCACTGGTACTCTTCCATTTGCTTGCAGGACACTTCACATGAAATTTCCATACTTTATAAAGGAGAGACAGTTAGACTGCCAACTGTATCCTGGCCAGCAAAACATTATTTGAATTCATGGTGAATTTGATTCAGATGTCAGACTTCCAACTGAAGAACCGAGTATGGTAAAATATATTTATATGTATTAGATTAACAAAATTTTAGTATACCCTGTTAGAGAGATTTTGCCTTTTGATTTCACTCTCCTTCACTTTAAATTATGCAAAGATATTAAAGGTTAGATGAACTATAATGATAAAAGAACATCAAAGTCACTGAATACTCTTGTTTTCCTCTTTATACAACAGCACTCTAAATAATCAATTTAGGTATCTATATTAAACTGAAAAGGTTGTGATACTCAGTAGATAACATTTAACTGAGATTTTTTTTTTTGGCCACTGAATCATTTAGAAGAATATATGAAGGTGAAGCCTTGTCTATTGGAAGGGAATGTTCACTTTGCACAAAAAATTATTGGCAGCAGTGTAATGCAGAATAGATTATTACCTATAGATTCCTTTTTTGCATTTGAAAGCAATCCAGAATGGAACTGATAATATTAAGAACTATGCCTGTTTTTATAAAATATTTTCTCAGCCATTAAATATTTGTTAGGCCATTAAAATTGGTCTCCTGCTCCATAAGGGAATTCTCGCATATTTTTCTGGAAGGACTGCTGGTTTTGGAACTTATCTTCTTTTTCTACAATTTTTAGGATTTGGCTCCCCTTTCAAGAGTTTAAAAAGAATATAGCTTTAGTTTAATTTTTAGTATTTCTTATCACTTACTTCACAATTAGCTAGTGTAGTAGAATCTATAATTTTTTAATCTGACAAGATATCTTCCTGTGCATTTGTTTTGTCCAGTTAATATTTTCATGATGTTTTTGACTGGGGTAGAGTTAGTTTTCTTTGTAGTAACTAGTGTGGGCCTGTGTTTTGGATTTATGCTGAAAACAGTGTCAATAATGCAGAGATATTTCATTACTGCTGAGCGGTCCTTGCACAGTGTGAAGGTCTTTTCTGCTTCTTACCCCACCCCACCAGTGAACAGGCTGGGGCTGCATAAGGAGCTGGGATGGGACACAGCCAGGACAGATGACCCCAACTGACCAAAGGGGGATCCCACACAGTATGACATCATCATGCTCAGTGTATAAACCTGGGGTTTATGAACAACTTTTTCCCCCTTCTTCTTGGGGAAGAAGAAGAAGAAGAAGAAGAAGAAGAAGAAGAGGAAGAAGAAGAAGAAGAAGAAGAGGAAGAAGAAGAGGAAGAAGAAGAGGAAGAAGAAGAGGAAGAAGAAGAAGGAAAAGGGGGGGCCTTTTTGGTAATATAATTACATTTAATTCTTAAGTGTATACAAACCTTATGTGCTGGTGGAAAAAGAAACAAAATACAGAATAGGAGCAGTAACCTTTGTTCGGCAGGAGACAGTATAAGCACAAATCAAAGTAAGGACTAAATATAAAAACCATAAGTTTACAAAATCAGAATTTTAGACTGGACATAAATCCTTGTTTCTTCTCCCTTCAGCTGTATAAGTAGAATTCATACCTATGTGGAGAGAGAAAGGGAAGAGAAAGAAGAATCTTTGTACACTAAGGATCATATGCAACCTATTACAAGTGCTACAGATATAGCAGATCTCCTGAGCCTCTGGAGCTATACGCAGAATTGAACATGGGAAAAAAGATTGTTACAACTATTTAATAGTAATATATTTAAATTAAGATGCCATTTAAACTAAGCATGCATTAGAGGAAGATGGAACTTGAAAAAAGTAATATCCTTGAATATTGTAAACATTTTCATGATCTAGTGAGTAAAACTTTTGGGAAGTGTTAATTTTCTAAAGGCATTTTCTCTCTCATAATAATTCTGTCTTTTTGTGATCTATAGATTTTTCTACAATTGCAGTTTTTACTACAGATCTGCTGAATTGGCACTGCTAGTTCATATAGCAATGATACTGCATACAGCTTCCCAAGATTTGGCAAAGACTACTGAACAAGTATTTTTGAAGAAGTGTGTATACACTTTATAAAGTATATTTAATAAGTATTTTTGAAGAAGTGTGTATATAATTTATAAAGTATATTGAATGGATAGATTTTGCATTCTATAGCAGTGTCTAATACTTACCATCAGGGTCTTTAATTGTGAATGTTGAAATTTTCATTATGAAGAAAATACTTTATAAAAAAATGAAACCCAAAACAACAAGAATGGTCCAGATGGAGTTCCTCATTTTGAATTCTTTTCCTTGGAAAACTGCAGGTGCATGATCATAATTTGACAATGCTGCATTTTGGATTAGCTAGTGAAGGCTATTGTATAGTGAGCTCTGCAGCCATCTCATTGACCTCCTTGAAGTCCAAGCATATAATCTCTGTGACATGAACACTTCTGCCAAGCTCATATTTAAGTGGTGTAGCTAACCAAGTCTTTGAAAGGATTGTTTTTAAAAATACTGAGAGACATAGGCATTCAATTCTGCAAAAAGTAATTTTATAAATAAGATTTGTAGTTCCTAAGGCTATAAACAAAATAAATAAATTGCACTGATTAATGTTTGGCACTGTATAAGCACTTATTTTAGACATTAAAGAATTAATAGCATATTCATATACAATGATGACCTATATGTGAAGTATTAACTTGATGCAGTTTAAAATGCCTGAGAGATTAAAAATGTCTAAAAGGTTAAGCCTCTGAAATATTTTTAATAGAAAAAGATTGACTATAACTAGAATAGGAATAATCTGTGCAATAAATTATTGAAATACATGAACTAGTTTTATCTAGTTGTATGTTTTGGTGGTGGAAGGTTGCTTGAGAAGAAGAAATTCTAGAAAATTATTTTAATCTAAATATAAAATCCAGGTCTATTTAAACACAGATTTTACATTTTCAAAGATGCTTTTGTGCATAGAGTTTTGCTGGCACAGATTTGGTAGATGGATGAAAAAGCCTGTATCTTTCCAACTCTCTGTTAGCACAACTCAGACATATGACATTGTAACACTACTATCACGCAAAGGATTCTTCTGATTAAGTTCCTGGCTACAGGAGCTGAATCAAGTAAGGAAAAAGCTATATATAAGTACTTAATTTCACTTAGAGAGTTCTGGCAGCTGACTTTTCTAAGACAGTGTTTCTCTCTTACAAAGAAAAAAAGAAAAAAAAGACATAGTTAGGAGAAGCAAATTTCAGATGGAAGGAGTTTGAAACCATAAATTCAGAAAGATAAGAAGATTGTAAAATAACAGTGGAGAAGGTGCTTGTCTGACCAATGTGGAGGTAAAGAAGACATGAGCTTAGAGTAGAAGGAGAAAAGAAGAAAACTGTAACCTAAAGAAAATGGAGCTTTACATAAACCCTTGCATGGCTGCAATATATTATATCCCCGCTCAAGTACCTTTTCTACTGTCACTTTCTATCTACTTTGTATCCCTTCTTTGTCCAACTTTTCCACACCCTCTTACTATAAATGTCAATTTTCCTTAGGTGTATCTTTTACCTTCTAAATTCCATCAGAATCTCTGTTTACATATCTGTCGTTAAGTGTGTGAATGCTAGTTCTTTTTCTAGCCTTGTCTTCCACCTCTTGTTTTTATTAGTACTTACTTTGCAATCTAGGTGACCTTGCTTTTCATCACATTATTTCTACACCGAATGCGTTGGTTGCCCTTAGTGCTCACCTTTATATAGAAATTCACAGCTCTCCTTGTATGCATTCATAAAGAGAAGAAAAACAGTCGGTGAAAAGTTCATCAAAAGCAAAGATTGAAATTTCTGAGTGTAGTAGAATTGAAATTTTAAGGGGTTTATTTATTTATTTATTATTCATTCAGTTTCATTATGGCATTTTTCCATGCTTTTTAACTTGCCTGTTACAGAAAAAAAAATATACTTTTATACAAAATTACAAAATTCCTCATGTTCATGTCTTACTCCTTTGACTTCTGTATTTTTATCACAAAATGGGAAGGTTTTATGATGCCAATATTGCTATTGATAACTTATGGTTATTGATTCATTTCACTTCTTTTCCTGGCTTATAAACAGAAGGTTTTGAGGTTTTTGAAGTTTAGCATTAAACAGTAGAGGATCAGGATTCATTTTTTTGTGGACAGGTCCGGTTGCAGATATTGAATCCAATATGTAAACTAGGTCCTATTTAATCTCATATTAGTTGAGATTCTTTGTACTTTGGGATTCATTCCTTTATTAACAGCAACATTCAGAAGATGCAAATGTATTGATAAACAGTAGAGGTTAATATAGAATACGTCTTGTATACTGTAGCTCTTTTCTTTCTTCAACCTGCACACATGTACATTCAAGAATCTGTAGATTTTGGAAAGCACATCTGGATTTACAGCTTAGCT
This sequence comes from Acrocephalus scirpaceus scirpaceus, assembly GCA_910950805.1. Taxonomy (NCBI): domain Eukaryota; kingdom Metazoa; phylum Chordata; class Aves; order Passeriformes; family Sylviidae; genus Acrocephalus; species Acrocephalus scirpaceus. The sequence goes on from OU383773.1 coordinate 96,084,731, forward strand.
TTTGAATCCCTGTCCCTTTCTTAACAAAGTTTACTTGCATTACCTTGTTGGCTCTGTGTCCTTAAGCAGTTCAGATATGATTACCCACAGTGACACGCTTGCTGTATTGCCATACATAGAATGACTTTCAGCCTAAGAAATGTTTGTAAGACTACTACCACCCAAACCAAAATGATCAATTGTTTTATACTGGTCCAGTTTTCAGCTTCATTTCTTTCTTAAGTCAGCTGAGGGATATTGCTGCATTACCAGAAGATGCCATTTCAGTTTGCATCTTAAACCATACTTTGTCCCCAGATGATATTGTAAAACCAATTGCATTCAGGCAGAGGCTTCTCAAGCACAACTGCTTCATTTAACAGCAGCATATAAGCATTCAACTCCCAATCCCTGGAGTTCTTCCTTTGCTAACAGTTATACCATCAGACTTAAACTGGCAAGGTGTTTTGAAGAATGCAGTTTTTCTGAGACAATTAACTTACATTGTGAACTATACACTTTTTTTTTCTGTTTATAAATACAGCAACCAAGAAACCTAAAGAAATCAAAAAAAGTCTTTTGTTTACTTCTCAGATAAGAATAAAAAATAAATTCAGGATTCATCTGAGACTTTGGGTAATTTCAAATGGAGTAGGAATTCCTGTCAATCTTTGTCTTCAAGAATTTGCTAACAAGTATAATCATACTTAGTCTTTCAAATGCTAAAATAGGAATAGAAAAATCCATATCGATGCAAACTTCTGTGAAATTCTACTGTTATAAAAATCTTAATGAGAGGACTAAGAACTGATATACTGTGCACTAAATTTTAAAATTGTTGAGTATAAACTGTTTATTTTATCGAAGTGCTTTTGAGGAATTCATGGATACTGTTGCACAAGAGCTCTCTCATCTAGGGAAATGTTGTCAGGAGTTTATTGATAAGGAAAAAAGATTAATTATGTTTCAAGTTAACCAAGCTCTGTGACAAAAGAGAATTCTCCTTTTCTGCCTTAAGAGATTCATTGCTTTCTCCTGGAATTGGCTGGATTTGCAATGAAGTTGTACTCACATGATTGTGTACACTCCTCATTTTGTTCTGTTTTCTGTAAATTCATTTTTTCTTTCCTTCTCTGTCCTGAGAAGACTTGAGGAAGAACTTAACTGAAGTAAAGTATGCCAGTCAGGGATTAGAGTCTTACTCTGTTTTGAGATAGTAGAAAATATCTGGTAATGAAGTGAAGACAGATTAAAAGAAGACATTCATTGACTCAAGTAATCAGCCTCCCTGAAAAATGGGAAACAGATGATAGTAGGGAATTTTAAAAATACCAATAATTCTTTACATTAGTAATTTTACTGACCATTGTCTGGTGTTGGACATTATCTCCTTTATGAGAGTGTATTGAGAGAGAATACAGTCACAAATACTGCACAAATTTTCAGTCAGTCTTTAAATTTGGTTTTGTCATGTATGTAGTGGAATTTGCTTGAATGGCTGATCATCTTTAAGTTTTTCATATTTTATAGGCATTACAAAAAAAAGAAAAAAAATCCATCAGGGTCATATATGGGCTTTTGTGGTCTGGTAATTTGCATTTTTAAATTCTAACAGAAAAAAAAAAAAAAGGTGGGGTTTTTTTAGGGGAATCCCAGTAGCTAATGATGAACAAAGTAATTTCTGTGCTTCTCTTTAGGGCTTAGCTTTGCCAGCTGTTTTGTTCACCCTTCTGCAAAGGTGAAGTGCCTCAGTACATTGCCATACACCAGGCTATGCTATTTCCTTGTTGATTGTATATATTAGTTCAGTACTTCATATTTTTCCAACTTACAGAGACCAGCATCAAGCGCAGTCATCTTAAGCACTTTTTAGGCTAGATAAGTATGTGTAAAGATAGAGCAACTTTGAAGTTTAGCCAATAAAATGTTTTCATCCTCAAGTTAAACCATGTCTTTTCATTTACAGGATGGTAAAAGATCTGCTTTGCTCTTTGAGCAAGAAGATTTAGGAGTACCTCAAATCCTTTTTTCATTTGGATTTTTTTTTTCTTTATGTTCTAGCTGTACAGGTCAGTGCTAAATTTCCCTTCCATCACTAACAGATTCCTATATTTCTAAACCTCTGGAATATTTAAATCTATACACCTGACAAGAATCTTCTTCAGTGACCATGCTTTGGTATAGCAGGAAAAGCAATTTAACAAACCATCTTGAATATAAGAGAATTAAAAAGTTGTATCTTCCAGTATCATGGTCAGGACATTAAAATGTACACAAATTCTATCTATTGAGACTAAAAACTAATACAGATTTTAAAAAAATAGGATATAAAACCAACAAAGTGAAAAGTGAAAGGCTAAAGAACATAGAAAGAAAAAACCATACAAACCCCTACTAAATATTGAAAACTTATAAGAGTTTTATAACTCTTGCTTTCCAAAATATCTATTTTTCACATATTCAATTGTGTTTAGCAGGAATCAATTGAGGTCTTTCATTTTATTTTTCTTTTTATGCTATTAGTTTTAAAAAACACATTTACAATAATTACCCACAAACACTGATTTACAAGGGTATCCCTTGATACTTATCAAAAAAAGTGGTGAATAAGGAGATTAACAGCATAATACTCTATACACATACACCTCTATAGAAGGCCAAGGTTCTTTGCAAGCATGTAGTAGTGAAGTTGAATGCTCAAAATCAAGTTATGTCTTTACAGATCAGTTTGTTGAAGTGATTAGGGAGTCAATAGTCATGAGGGCTTCTTTGCTTGTAGAGAAGTGCCATCCTACCAAATGCAGTCCCTCAACTAACCACTTGGCCAAAAACTACAATTAAAAGGTGCATCTCCTGGGCAAAATAGATGAGAACAGTGTCTTCTATGCTAGCAAAAATAGAAACAAGTTTCTTGTAGATCTATTCATAGCTTTGTGCCCTCTTCTGTCTTTCCTATTCTCTTAAGGTTCCCAGAATTTTGAGTCATCTGCCTAAACTGGCAGGTTTACCTACAAAAACTTGCTTTCCTCTTGCCAGTGCAGGTGCTAAGAGGTGAACAAATTCAACAATATGAAGGATGATGCTTATTGCACTTGTTTTTCAGAGGTAGAAATCTCTCTTAATGCATCTCCTAAATTTATCTCCTTTCATCTGTAACCAGTAAATTAAGCTTCCAATTTTCTTTCTTAAGCTTGAGATCTCTGAAGTAAGCATTTACCTTCTATATGTTCAAAGTCAAAAGCATTCTTAGTATTCACAGGCCCACAGGCATCAGGAAATTTCCTGTGCTTTTCATTTTACAAATTTAGCCATTTCTACTCAATGGCTGTCCAAATGGAGAGTGGCCTGAATTGAGTTTCACTATGTAACTGTTGAAATATATCCTCCTAATAGAATCAGGGCATAATCCACCAGAAATCAGACAATATTACTGGCATTGTTCAGAAACTTTTTCTTCATTTCCTGTCATACCACCACTGAATGCAATATTGTTTAGGGTTGCTGAAGGCAAATAAAGTTCTACATTTGCTGATTGCTTTAAGTACTCCAACACTGCTCTGCTAGATTTTTGATAAAGCATTTTCTTGGAGTTATTTAAAGTGTGAGTGTACAATTAAGCTATCAATAGAAGTAAGAGAAGTTACATACCTGTAAAGGATAATCTTTGAGATTTTGAGTCAAAAATTACAAGTTTTCTGGTTTATTTTCTCTTTCAAAACTCCTTGTTGTTTCTAGATGTACATTCCTATACATGAAGGAATAGGAATTCTATTACCTTATCTGGATGCTGGGCACGAGCAATTGAAGAGTCCTGTGTGAGGAGGAAAAGGAAAAGAAGGCTGTCTACAAGTAGGAAAATGGAAGTACTAGCCCCATTTTAATGTATAAGTAATCTTTTCAAAACTACATATTTATTTAAATACTGTTCTTATTGCTCAATGGGGTTTTTTTGTCTTTTATCTTCAAGCATAATATGTGCCTTTACATTTTAAGAATTATGTTATGAGAAAGGGTTGTGCATGCTGAGTTATGAAGATGCACTTGTTGCACCTGAACAGTCAGCATGAGCATTATGGTTGACTAATCTGTTTGTCTTCTATGTTGGAAGGATTGGTTACATGAGCCCATGTAATATAACTCAAACACAACTTTCAACATCCTTTTCAATTGTATTTTTATTTATAACCTGAGATGAATGTGTTGGATGAATGAATTGGTAGATGGATTGAAAAATGAGCAGGCATTTGGACTCTGAAGATAGTAATTAATGGCTCAGCTTCCAGATGACGTCCAGTCAATACTACTGCCTTTCTTATTCAGTTACATTCATCAATGATGAAAATATTTCAAGATGATGAGATAGAATAGACCCTCAGCAAATTTTCACTAGGCAAAATTGGGAAGTTAAGTGACACTGGATGGAAAAACATTGAGAAAAGAGGGGCTGGACCAACAGAAACTTAATAAATTTAGAAAGAGAAGTGCAAAAGCCTTGCACTTCAGAAAAAAACCAGCTAAGTGCATGAGCAGAGTTTGGACACACTGACTAGTGTGGGCACACTGACTCTGTGTGTCACACTGACACACAGAGCTGGTAGCAGCTCTGCTGAAAAGAGAGGATCTAGTGGCTTGCAAGTTGAATATGAATGGAATGCTGTCACCACAAACAAGGCAAACTGGGCTATATTGGAAGGAATGTGGACAATATATCAAATAAAGTTATTGTTCTTTTGTACTTCACATATAATTTGTTTACATCCATTGTGTAGTTCCAGAAGAATGTTGGAAAACTAGAAAGAATCCAAAAGAGGGCTAACAAGAGTCGAGTCTTGGTTAATCATCCTCATGGTTAGACACCTGAAGAACAGGGTCTTCGACTAGAGATTGCTTAACCCAGTAAAAGAAAGGCTAAAGAGACCCTTAACAGCAGTCAGTGCAATTTGAAGGTACACTATGAGGATGATGTACTGCAAGGTACACTAAATCTCCTTACTATCAGCACTGGGTATATTAAAAGACAAAAGTTTCAACTTTGGCATCAACATTAGAAAAAGTCCTTCACCAGAAGGGTCATATTGCACTGGAACACTTTATGAACTTGAATGATGAAATCTCCATCCTTGGGGTTTTTTCAGACTTGTCTCGATAAAGCCAAAGTTGACCCAGTCTAGTACTGGCTGGGGTTCTACTCTGAGTGAGTCCAATTAGGTGACCTATAGACATTCATATGATTCTGTGCTTTGTTCTACTGAATAATTACATATTTCAGTTGTCCTTGTACTGTATATTGGGTGAAAAAATGCAATCAAGGTCTGTATCCACTATGTTTATTACATATGTCGACATAATAGTATAGGAATTCAATGATTAATTAAATATTTCCTTTTCTTCCCATGACCACTGGAAGATTTACATATTGAGAGAACAGTTTACATACTGAGAGAACAAAAGCTTTTATGTCATAATCCCTTAACAGTAGCAAGAAGCATGTATTGTTATCTTCATTCCCCAGGATTCCTAACAATGTCTGTATAAATTAAAAACTGTTAATAGCAGAATACTGTAATTAATTAGCTTCTGTATGTTTACAGCTCTCTTTAATTGCTTAAAAACGCCATTTGTCGGCTTCATGTTCTATTGACAATGTTATTGATTTATCCGATTTGGGCTTTGTCTTGTCTCTCGTACATAAAACTCACATATGCAGTTCAAATGGGAAATGACTCTATTGATTTCCTTAACTTGAGCCCAAATGCTAAAGATTTTTGGATAAGCTTTCTCATTATTTAAGCCAAAATCAATAAGAGAGAGCATCTTTTAATGAAAGAGCAGTTTGAGCAACGTACTTCAGAAATGGGGTCCTGTTCATCCTTTGCTTTACAAATCGATCTCTTTGGTTCCCTAAGTGAGGTCCAATTGGTTGACATTGTGGTTTGTCTTTGTGTGTAAACTTGCAGCTTCAGAGAGGAGAAGATGAGCTACAGAGACAGCAGAAGAAAACACTTTGCAACAGGAAAAGAATGATCATCTTATTGAGGTACCACACTGTATGTTGTGTGTTCCTTAAAATTCTTGCTTCTTATGGCTGTTTTAAAACTATATACTTTATGGGAAAAATAAGATGTTTTTCAACCCTTTCTCTTTGGTTTTTATTGTTCATTTGTGTATTGTTATTATACTATTTAAAAATATTACATACTTAAATGATGCAAGTAGTTAATTTGGAGCTGCCACCTTTTATGATATTTCTGAGTGAAATACCATCACAGACTACAGTTGCTACAAATACCATCACACTGCTTTCTTAACCTGCTAATTTGTTCTGGTTTTATTTCAGCTCCATCCTCAAGAAATTAGACTTAGCAGCTGTAGACTAAGCTGTGTATAGTGAAATCTGAGATAAAAAATGAAGAGCTGAAGTTAAAGAGCTACAGAATGAACTAGTTATATCCAGCTAGTTATATGGGCACGCCAAATGTTCAGGTACTGTACTAAGATATCATTAGCTGACCTGAACTACATAAATTAAGCTGATTATGCCTTCACTTAATTAACTGAGAATGACCTATTGATGTATAGGCAGAGCAAGATAGAGACTACATGCTGCACTGTGTTAAATTTATAGGTTTTCAATTAGTTCTATTATTGACCGAGACTACTTAGAAAAGGAGTTTACTTTATGTTTTGTAGCAGATTTTTAATTTAGGAAGTTATTTGAAAATGTTCAGTTTGTATTTCTTGAAAGATTCAAAAAATAATCCAGTTAAAATTATTTATTCAACTATACTCCTAGCTGACTAACACCTATAAAATGTTTGTCTTTCAAACTGCTGTTATGGCTTATTATAAGTATTGATTAATGATTTCCAAAATATTAATACTTTCCAAATTTAAGTCATAATAGTTCTAGGAATAATATGACCAGTCTATATGCTTAAAAGAATATTTTAAAGGAATGCAAGGAAAATCTCCACAAAACCCTGACCATTTTATTATAAATAGAAAGAGATTTTCTTTCAAAAATTGTACATTTAGTGTGATTTTTAGTTAAGCTCTATACAACACCTGATGGTGATTTACTAAATGTATGAAATAATTTCAGTAATTTATTTACAGATTTTGTTCAGAGGAAAATATGAATTTGTCTAATGTAGAGATTTTTATTATTCAGTATGATGGAGTAAATTAGAATTTAGTTACAAATCAACTTCCGCTGTAGACATGATTTCAAAAACCACACAATTAGACACCAAACAGGAAAAAATATAGCTGCTAATTAGTAATACTACTTCAAATGTTGGAGAAAAGTAATAAGTTTAAATATTAGCATGCAATAGTAGTAGGATTGTTACATTAGACTGGGGATTCTTGTGTAATGTTTCTATTTTAAAAGAGATATATTTTGAACAAAAAGAAAATAATAAAACATCTTACAGATAAGCTTGTTTATTAGTATACCAAGTAAATCAAACCATCATGTATATTTAGCTAAAAAGACCATGAGTATTCATGTTTTAGACCCTGAACACAATTTTCTTTAGCTCATTCTTAAGTATAAATTCTTGGGGAAATGTACTTTCCCTACAGACACGGGTTGTTTAAGGTACGTATCTGTGACCAAAGTTAATATAAATTCAGCGTTTTTTTCAAATAATGGTACACTAAAAGGTTTCTATCTTTATTGCTGCAGCTCTCCTCAAGCTTTAAAAAACTAAACATTGTATATACATAGATTATAGTATGTAATTGTGTATTTTTTTGAGATTTATGGTTAAACCTGCCCTTTGTAATTCAGCAATCATTTTAGTGATGTCTCCTGATATTTTTCTGGTCTCTACTGAAAACCTGTGTACATACAGCTCTTTACTCTTCCTTCAAGTGTGGGTCCATAAGCCTTTGGTATTTTCTGGTTATATATACAACAGAAAATGCATAATGAAAACTCGACCCAGGTTCTTGACTTCACTACAGTTAGACTATAGTGGCAACCCCAACATCTGGTGTTGGTCTGCTGTCCAGCCTCTGTGACTGTAACTGACCAAACAAGCCAAGTCTCTGTTTTGCCCTCCTTATTGGCACGTGTATTAGCATGTGCAACTTCTTACTCTGCTATATGATAATTTTCTTAATTGCTATGCTGTCTTATTTACTAGTTCATTTATTTGTTTTGGTAAATGGCCTATGAGTTCCACTAGTTGCATAACAACTGTCTGTGCCTCAGTGTTTTATCTGAATTTTCTACCAGTTAATTTATATTAGCTTCTTGTATGTCAGATCTTCCCCTCTTAGCACATCTCTCTGTATTTATCCTGCCCCTGTTAACATTTGCCCAGGCCTTTGCCTTTTTTTCTCTATCCTAGCTGTCATTGCCATTTCTAATTATGTGATTCTTTCTCTTTTCACTGGTTTGAAGCAGCTCATTCCTCAGTGTGTCCAGAAGTGCATCAGGCACAGCATTGCCAGACGGGCAAGAAAGGAAGGAAGGGGATTGTCCTACTCTGCTCTGCCCTGGTGCAATCTCACCTTGAGTCCTGTGTGTGGTTTTGGTCATCACAATTTAAGGGAGATATTAGACTATCCCATCCAAAGAAGGGATATGAGCATGGTGAAGGGCCTTGTGGAGAAGCCATATGAGGAGCAGCTGAGATCACTTGGTCTATTCCTGGAGAAGAGGAGACTGAGGGGAGACCTCACTTCATTCTACAGCTTCCTTGTGAGGGGAAGAGGAGGGGAAGAAACTGCTCTCTTTTCTGTGATGATCAGTGGTAGGACCAAGGAAACAGCCTGAAGCTGTGTCAGGGAATATTTAGGTTGGATATTAGAAAAAGGTTTTTCATGCAAGGGGTGGTGGGGCACTGGAACAGGCTCCCCAGGAAAGTGGTCACGGCACCAAGCTGGAGAAGAATTCAAGAAGCATTTGGACAATGCTGTCAGGCACAAGGTGTGACTTTTGGATATATTTGTGGGTCCCTTCCAGCTCAGCATATTCCATGATTCTATGATTCTGTATTTCTGTGACCTCACCTATGTTTGTTTTCTCTAGCATCACAAACTCCTATCCACCCACATACCTCCTTAAGTTATCCTGTTTGCTTCTTTAACTGCTTTTCCAGTTGCCTGAGGAGTCTCTACCAATGTTTGTGACTCTACTCTTTCCTCCTTCACTACCGTAGTCTCACTAAACAAATATTTCCAACTAAAGTAGTCAGACCATTTACCTCCTGCATCATTTCAGCCATGCTACTTTTTATTCTTCTCATGTCTCATGAAATTATTTTTTTTAACCCACATGGGTTTTTCTCATTTCTAACACTTGTCATTTACTATGTCACATATTTCTAATTCCTCCTTTTTTTCTGTGATGTGAAATATTTTTTTCTGCTCCTTCATTGGCTGTCTTTATACTTTTTTACCATTACAATCCTGAAATATGCTTTATTCTTCTTGGATTCATATTTTTCTTAAACCTGCCCCTCTTAGTCCACCTTATGGTGCTCTTTAAATAAATTGACCAGCCAGTGATTGCTAAATTTTGCATCAGTGGAACAAAGCTGATGAATGACTCTTTCCTCTTCTTCTTGTCTCCCTGACAAGAATCTAGACCTTTGCACAGGGTGTTACAATCAAGTTTTACAGCTTGCATATTCATGTTGTCATATTTTAATTACAGTATTCAGTTCTCTCTTCTTCCAATTTATCACATTCACTTATGATTAACTTCAAATGGTGTTACAGATTAATTAGGTCGGGAATCATTCCTGCTTTTGTGCTTTTTTTTTACTGGTCCAGCATAAAAGGCTGCACTTCTATTTATAAATGTAAAGGTGATAGAGTCTGCTGCTTTTAGGGATTCTCATGCTATTTGTGCTTCCCCAGTTGATTCTCAAGAATTGTTCAGGCATTTGTATAGGCTTAGGCTCTTTTCCAATAGGCAAGTACACCTGTTTCAAATCATGGATGCTGACTGATCCATGATCACTGGCCTCAGTGACAAAGAGTAGCTCCTGGCACATTTAATTTACTGGCATGGATGAAGTCCTTCTTGATCCTGATTGGCTTTTAATTGTTGCCTTTGCACAAAAATAGTAGTTCCTCTAATAATTGCAAAAATTTAGGCTGAGAGGAGATGAAATGGAATTTGTAGTAATATTTTCATAAACTAAGAATAAGACCAACCATAAGTCATCTTAAATGACTAAGAAGTTTAGATCTGTGTAGTACATATAGCATGTTTTTTTCAGAGAATTTCAGAGAATTTCAGAACATTTTTACTTCTGCCGAGGTATTTGCATGCCTGTCATAAATGGAGGACTGCTGCTAAAATGCCTTTTTTAGCACAGTTTTGACATGTAAGCTAAAGTAAGCAGAATTCTGTAGCTGTCCTTGAAGGATATTTAAGCATCACAGGCAGTTGTGGGTATCGGTATTCATACTGAATGACAAAGGTATTATTTATTCATTCTACAAAGCTCTCAGACCTGTATCACCCTGCTGCCTGGGTTGTAGTTCTTGGACTGTAGATTTCTCAAAGAGGCATACTAAAGAAATTTGACTTTGTGGGTTACAGCTCGTTACATCTGTTGTCTGCTCTAGAATGTTTCTCTCAGTTTGGTAAGAGAGAAGGAAATATGAGAAAGAAAAGATGTGTCAAAGGAAATTATTTGTGTCTTTTACTTTAATACTCTTTTCTTCAGTTCTCTGCCCTAATATCTTAGTTTCTCTCCGTAGACAGATATGTTGCCAGGTACATTGCCCTTTTGACACCTCATTTCTCTCTTTCTGAAAACCTTTCTGTGTAACTTAAGGTAGGTATTCTTCAGCCCAGAGTTTGATTCTGCAACAAAGTTATTGGTGATACACCCAGGGCTTTTTTTTTCTTCCTGGCATCCCTTTGTAACAGTTGCTTCATCTCTGAGATGCCTAAGGTGTCAGTTTATGCACTTCTACACATCAAATTCTCTATTTCTCTATTCCTGCTTTTTTTACAGTGTTCTTTTTTTATTTAATGTATCTTTCAAGATTTTTCTTAAATGAGGTAAAGCAGGTGTAGTTGAACCTTAGCCCTAATGGATCTGCATGATTTTTTCCTTGATAAGTGAACAGTTTGCCTCGAAGGTTTGCCCTCAAATATGCTACAAATACTCCTAAAAATTTCAAAAAAACCCCCAGATATACCTCTACTTTGTGAAATACCTCTACTTTGTGAAGAGCCGAGGAAAATTTCACACTGTAATTTGAATTCTCAATTTGCATTTCACTGATGGGGTTTTTCTACTGACTAGCTGCCGAATGCTGTCTTCTATTATGATTTTACATAAGTAGCATTCTTCGAATGCTTGTCCATCTATATATTCACACTTGGTGAGTTTGCACTGCAAGTATGTTAAAAGAACCCGGTGGTTCTGTTTAACCTTTTGAACTATATAAAATAGTAAAAAATAATGACTAGCACACAGCTTTTCTTCTTAGCAATCCAGAAGTCTTTAAAACATAGGTTTTGAAAAGGGGAGGGAGACAAATGTGGGTGGTGAATTTATAAATAAGCAACAATTGAAAATGTATAACAAGTATCCTGTCTCAAGTGCAACCTCTTCACATGTATGTTCTCATGGTACATTTTCCTTAGCAGTACTTTTCCTTTGTAGTGAAAGTTACCTAGAAGTGACTCTTGAAATCTTAGAAGAGCAGAACCACAAAACAGTTCCAAGAAATGTATCCTCCAAATGTCCTAATCTGGAGAAATAATTGATGGAACTGAATATGCAGTTCCAAGTTCCCACTCTGCCAGTCTCAATAATATTGGCAGCCTTCACTGAAATTACTACTGTTAGCATTCTGGCAGATTTTTCTTTCCGCAAATCATCATGTATTCTCTTTAACTGGACAATATATACCTAGACATGTTGGTGTCATTTGATTTTTCATAATCATGATTGAAATAATTTTTTATGTAGTGCTACCTTACTCAAATTTCATCATCATACATGTTTCTTCCTCATAATTTTCCATAATAGTGAAAAGTTATGGGAGAGAAGACTCATTATTTTAATTTTAGTAATATACACTTTCTAAAATATATGTGTTCTTCAATATAATGATATCTTCCTGTGCAAATCAGTGTGTGTGTGTATTTTATTTACTAACAATAAAAGATATATCAACTTTTAAAGTGAGTATTGAAATTTTACATGTTGCTATATAAAAATTGTATGTACAACCAAAAAGCCCACATTTGCACATATTTTTTTGATTCCTTCTTTGTAAGCATTCAGAAGAATACAAAATACTTACATAGTTTGTCAGATTGTATCATGTACTGATAAAATACCGTCTTATGAAAAATGCCATGCGGAATAATTACAAGAAAATTAAACTGCTGTAGTTACAAGACTACAGTTACAAGAATTTTGAGTCTTTCCCAGCCAAAGATATTTCCATTGTTTTCACTAGTATTCTTCATCAATTTGCTTGGGTTATACACAACTTATACGTTAATTGATAGAATGACTGCAGACATTAAGATGGATGGAAGTTAAGATGGGGGTCTTAACCAATGCTTGAATAAAAATATTAAGAAAAAAGTTTTGAGTTGTCCTGCAAAAATATGAAAATACTACTGAAATATATTGTGTTTGAATGGGTTGAAGATAATTATCTTTATAGCAGTCTATATATGATGTTGTATTTTTTGTTAGTGACCAAATTAGTTGACAACACAGGTTTTAGCTGTTGCTGAGCAGTGCTTCCATGATATGTTCTGTATTTCCCACTCTGGCTCTTCAGGGAGCAATCTGGACGTGTGGACAAGAAGCTAAGAGGGGTGACAGCCAGGACATTCATTTTTTAAGACAGCTCTAGGTAGCCATAGGCCACGATCTGTTTTCACTGGGGCAAAATGGAAGAAGAAAAACAGAGTCTGTTTCCGAGCTCTGAAGGAACAGCAAACAAATTAGGAATGATGGAATGAAGTACTTCTCCTAAAAATACAAGTAGACACTGACTAGTTTCAGTGTATTTTCAAGTTTTAAGTTTGACAAAAGTCTTGGGTGGAAATGAATGGGAGAATTCAGACAGAAAATCTAGATTTTTGTTCAATGAGATTAAAGGTGAGTCCAGCTTGCACTGTGTATATACTTCTGAAGATGAGAGAAGACATTGCAAAAGCAAAAAGCAGGACAAAGGCTCATGATAATAATTGTAAATAATATAGGAATTTCTTGCCTAGATAGAAAATAAGTGTCCTTAAATTTATTAGCAATGGGAGAAATTAATTACTTAATGAGAGATGAAGAAATTGAAGTAACAGAAGAAGAAAAAAGGAAGATTACTAATATTTTATTCCTAATTTCCTACAAAATTTAGTTATATGTGATCACCCTTCCTATCTGTCCTCTAGAGATTTCAAAATCAAAACTAAAATCCAAATCTCAAAGATAATTTTGTAAATTTTGTGAAAAAAAAGTAGCTGCATAGTGAAAACTAAGACTACCACTCCTTTTAAAAGGTGGGGGCTGGGTTGACTGACTGAAAGCTAATCAGATTAAAAACAGGACCTGGTGAGGCTCAGAGGAGCAATGTGAAAGGCAGTGAAAGAAGCCTTTGCAATCTAATGGAGCACACTGAACTGGCTGCTCCTCATACCATTAGAGGAGAACATTTAGCCTATTGCCCTTGATGTAACATCCACCAGCAGCAAAGAAATAGAATAGTTAGGGTTGGAAGGGACTTTAAAGATCATCTCGGTACTGGGCAGGAACAAATGTAGTTCAGCAGAGAGAAAAGAAAATAAAGAATTATATGTAGAGTTTTCTGGTTGAACCCTGCACCTTTTCACTTCAGTGTATTCTGCTGTTTTACAAAATTCTTTTTCTAACCCTTATATGTGGGCAAGCTCTCTGTCTTGAGCCTGTGTATTTGAATGGTAACAAACTCTAGACTGGACAAACAGACAAGTAGGATAAGAGGTGTGACTGCCAGCGATGGGAGAGAGACGGAAAGAGTTTGAGACAAGATGGTCCGAAGGATCCCTGGATCTGCCCGTCAAAAAGAGGATAGACCAAGCTCTGGGAATCCCACTTTGACTCCCATAGGCCTGAGGCTGGAGAGCCTGTAATGTGTGTGTGTGCAAGACTACTGTCAGGCTTCAGTCAGACAAGCTGATGGGTAGAGAGAGAGGCCAGAGTGCCAGCCTCCAGTGTAGGACCACAAGCCATAGAGCTGAGGGGCTGAGAAACTGAAGGAGATCAGCATCTAGGGGTCAGCTACGGGGGAAATCCTGTGTTGCCTCTGTGTGTCAGACTTCAGTCCTGGTCAGATGGAGAGGAAAGAGAAAATTAGACTCCCTATGCTGTTCACAATTGCGTAAAAGCTGTTTGTTGATGTGGGCTACAGTGTGGACCACATCACTTCTCACTGTGCAATCTGTGTGCTTGGCCACATGTGGATTGTTTGCACTGTGTGAGTTTGAGAGTGTGTGTGTGTGTGTGTGTGTGTGTGTGTGTGTGTGTGTGTGCCTGAGCACCTCTTGGCAACACACAACTTCCCAAACTTCTGCTGGCTGGACACGGAGACGTAGGGCACTGGGAGCCTTGTTTCTGTGGAGATGGAACAAGAGAAGTTCTGAAGTCAGTGTCATCTACCTCCAACTGCAGTGTTACACAGTTCGGGTAGCTGCTGCCTGCCTCACCCTGAAACGCAGGTCTGTGACCTTGCTGTAATCTTTCCAGCTCAGTGAGGAAAAGAGATGAAGTGTATAATGAATGATAAAACTTTTTAGTAAGTTAGGACATAATGCTCTGTCTACTTGGGGCAGCTGTTTGTTTAGATTTTCTTTGTGTTTTGTTTTTTGTTTATGTGTCTTTTGTTTTTTTTTTTTTTTTTTTTTAAACAGAACGATAGTATCACGTCTGAACAATACAATGTATTTAACTGCTATTTCATGAGTTGTATTAGAATCATAGGATCTTTTGACTGAATGCAGCTTTTCTCTTTTTGTTGCTTTTATTGTATTTGGAGATCTGGATGTCAAGTAACAGGGGCAATACCCAGGCATCAGTAAATATATATTTTTTAAATATATATAAGTATTCTGAATTTGTTTATTATTACATCCTACATTTCATATTATCAATTTAAATAATCTAATATTTAAGCTTCAGCTAAGTTTAAGACTATGTATACCTTGGAACTTTTTAGCAAGATAGAATGCTAAAGCTTTGGACTTACCAGCTTTGGACTTCTGCTGACTTCAGAAGTCAATATTTGCGTTTGATATTTTACAGAGGCTTTTTGAATGCTTATTTAAAACAAGTTAATATAATTTTTTCCATAAAGGGTACTGCAAAATGTTACTAATTGATGTGACATTTTTTAGGCTCTTGATTCTTTTTTTAGAAGTGGTCATGGTATTCACAAATTTCAGTTTTGCTCAGTTGTGGGTTTTAGCATCCTAAATGATTAGAGATAAAACAACCACTGTAAAATCAGGCTTTGTTAGACAACTCCATTAAGAATAAGCTCTCTTCATGGGAAAATTATATTGAAGCTTATTTAATTTGAACAGTGTGAAGAGTTGAGAAATGTATCTTTTAATCCACAAAATGTAGTACTGTTTAAAGATTATGTTTCAGAAGTGCTATAAGTCAATGTTTTGTTAGAACTTGTTTTCAGAAGATATCAATTTGAAAAACATCGACATTTCTTAAACTTCGATGCACAAAACTAGTCTCTCAAGTGTATGTTAGATACACACAGCTTGCTTATGAAAAATTCTTAATGGTTAAATCTTCAGATTGTGCATCAATTATTTTTGAAGATAAATTACCCATTTGAAGCTAGTAGCTAAGGAGTGTTTAGATGCTGCACTAGATCACTCAGTATGTCAGCATCTTCTGAGGACAGACTCTTGGGACAAATTCAATTGTAGCTGCAACCAGTCTGCAGTGCATATTCTTCCCCAAGAAACTTCTTAGAATTTCTGCACTGACATTACACATTTTTTAATAGTGAGAGCAAATTAATATTCCAAATAGCAAACAAAAGTTATTGCAAAAAAAAAAAAATATATATATAGCAAGACAGGCTTGGTTCATCAGATGGCAAAGAAAAATGTAAAAATAGCTTGTGGATATTTTTAACTTAGTGAATTTAACCAATGTTATCTGAACATATTTACATACCATATGTGTGGACTGGTTGGGGTGGTTTTCTCTGAAATTTTATTTTAAAACCAGAATGTAGTTCGTGCTCCTTGTATTCTTTGGCACTTCTAATATATTTGGCAATTCTTGAAATATTTGATGCTGCAAATATGACTTGTCATTTCAACAGATGGACAGATTGAATCTGTCAGACTGGTGGAATTTGCAGTAAGTTCACTGCAGCAAAAGTGAAACTGTGAAAAAATTTATTGTCTTAAATAGCTGAACATAAGTAATTGCTTTTCATCAAAATACTATGTGGCATTTAAGTACAAAAGAGGAAAGTTTATTTGTAAACAGTCTGCATAGTAGATTCAGTTAGAATATTTACATTATTATAAGTCAACTTTTAAATATACAACTGGGAGCAGAAGTATTTTCAATCAAAATTGAGCACTTTAAAAATGTTTGGCTGTAGCTATAGTCTTGAGAAAAATATGTTTAATAATGTGCTCCACAGAAAAAAAAAAAAAAGAAAGGATTTTAAGAAGTAAAAAACCAATTTTTTTTTGTCTTTATTCCACTTATTTTGAAAATAGAATGCTGACCATTTCTAGTAAGACTAATCAGAGACCCTCACAAGAGAGTCTGTTACGCAAAATTGAAACACACCAGTGTATTCAGTAAAGGTTTAGTAGTTTGTCAAACACAACATTTTTGGTGTATAATTGTCCTTTTCTGTCACTGTCTTATCTAAAACATGCTAACCACATATTTTTTTACAATAACATAGACTAGAGTATGACTTTTTTTTCTGAGCTATATTACAGTAAGTGATTGTCTTATGTAGATAGACATTCCTTTCTTCTTGATACTGAATTTTCTTGTGCTTTGTAGCTTGCTACTTTTGACTGAGGACATTTTCCTTCGGAGGGAAACATATTTCGGTGCCTGTTTTGCTGTGTTTAACCTAATAGTTAACTTTGTTATTGTGCTTGTATGAATACTAACATTGTAACAAAAATAATTTTAATAGTCCTGTGAAACAGACCACATAAACCAAGAACTCTTATTTTCATCGAAGGCCTGTGCTAATTTTTTATTAAGAGATACATTAAATATTGATACATCCAACCTCTGATTGAACCTTCAGAGTTGTCACATATAGGGGTCGCTGAAGATTTATTATGCAATATAAAATTAGGCGTATACAATAAGTTTCATTATAAATGACCTTTGCAGAATGGAGATTACCACGGAGACTAGGTTCTTTTTTTGCAAAGCGGTAAAGGGATTCAAAAAGCAAATATGAAAACAAAGAAGTTGGAAATCCTAAAATGAAAAATATTCTCAAAGAAAATCCAAAATTGTTTCCTAGACACATATTCTAGAAACTCCGCCTTCCAATGATGGAAAATCAAATCCAGTGATGGTAGGTAACAGACAAACATATTTTAGCAACATTTTTTTTACATGTTACAGGTAGGAATGCCACAAAATGATAAGATAATAAGTCTTGGCAACTTAGATATTTATAATATATCAAGAAATGCTTATAAAGGTTTATTAAAAAGCTCACTACAAAAAGATTTCTCTTGTGTATATAATGTATATGGAACAGTAAGGTACCTTGGTAGAATAAATATGTATTAAGTAGTAAGGAATGATATATAATGATGGAAAGGTTAACTTTTTTGTAGCGTGTTTAGAATATTACTTACCTTTGTCTTTTCTGTTGATTTAAATACACATCTGAAAGACCAAAAGATAATTGTTCATCAGCACAGGCAGCCTTCAGCAGACAATCAGAATGTACTTACAGCTACAGAGGCTCATTGGTGTGATGCCTTTTTCACTTTTAAATCTGATTTCACAGAAGCTGAAAGGAGGGTGTGTCAAAGCTTTAATACAGCTCAGCCACAGAGTGACAAAAATCTCATACCAAAACTTTCAGATGCAACATGCAAAGTATTTTGAAAAAGATTCTCTGTGTGAAATCTAAATAAATTTTGATTTCATTTATTTTTTGATTGTGGAATATATATTAATTACACTGGAGTATATTTATATCTGGTGGGAAAAAATCTGAGTAACACCACAATTTTTTTTCATGATAAGTTCACTGTAAAAATTCCAATTACTTTTATGAATTATTGCTTAGAATTATAAAGGAAGATATGGCATTGTGTAGCTGATGTTTATACAGAGTAAAATTAATTGACTTGGCTGTACTTTGTTTACTTTTGAAGCGTAGAAAATATGGCAGTACGTGAGAATGGCATGTTTCTCTCCTTTTAAAATCAAGCTTGTTTTTAAATAGATCAACAAAGTTCCCAAACTTTTATTACAATATATTTAGAATAATTTATTTATACCAGAGTACATAAAATTAAAAAAAAAATGTAAACTGTCAAACTGAGACTATTTTACAAAATAGAGTTGGTATATGTTCTTTTTCTTCTGTAAATGGAATTGGTAATGCTTTCACAGTAAGTAATGAACAAGTGATGTATCACTGGAAATGTGGATGGTTCTGTCTACAGTCTTTGACAATTTTATGCCCAAGACTTCCACCACATCACATGACAAGATAGTGGCAGATTTTCTAAATAATGAGTAATATAAAGCACTACTGCTACCTGTGGTGCATTTGGTTAAGGCATAGAAGCTTCTCCGGAAGGCTGTAATTTTTTTTTAATTTAATTAAAAAAAAAAAGTAACTATTGCATTCTGGAAACTGGATAGATGGAATAAAAGTTCTAAACACTAAAGAAAAAACCTAATCATTTTTAACTAGGTACAAATATTAACAGAAACTAGAAAACTAGGAAAAAAGTATAGGTTTAATAAATAAAACCCAGAGAGCTAGGATAATTTAATTGATGAATATTTGTCTTCAGCACACGGAGTATGCATAGACTGCACCATCTAAGGTTATGAACTTCTGGGTAACTGCTTCATTAAGGAAACAGGAAAAAGGAGTTCACCTGAGTGCACACCTCTACACCTCTTCAGGGTGATTCCTAACTCAGATTGGTTTTGTCTGCATACAGTGCATATGAAGTATAACCTAGATCATAATGTCTCCAAATTTTCAATTGCCGTAAAGAACGAAATTTGTGAAAACTGTAAATTCATTAACTTTAGTTTTCAGCTAGTCACCTCAGAACTTAAATTTTCTTTATAGCTGATGAAAATATTCTGGTTTTGGGTGTGGTGGTTTGATTTGGTTTGTTTTCTTTTTAAACATATTTGGAACATTTCTACAGTGCTGCAATACTGCAACAAAAAGCTGCAGAGCTGCAGCTACACATAAGCGTCTGGAGCAACAATTTCTTGTCTTACAGATGGGTTCTGGATACACATTGACAGAAATTGAATTAACTGAATCATGGTAGAAGCTACCACTGTCAATGGCAACATTTCCAACAGTATGCCTGCCCTATTTTACATTTGGAATAGAAAAGTCATTTAAGTTCTTTCTAAATGTGCTACTGTATTAACAAGAAGGGGTAAAATCTCTTCAATATATGAGGAGCATCTACTGTTTTGTTTCTCTCAGGCAAATCTGTTTTACTCTGTAGTCACTCAAATATTTAAGTGGCATCAAAACATTATTTTCCCATTTTAAGATATACAACAGATCAGGTTAAAAGAAGAAATAAGAGATATCAACTGAGTCAACTCTGTCTTGTAAGTGAGAGTTTAATGTCATGAATTACTCTTTCCTTCAATATCCTGTCACATGCCAAGTAGTGTTTTTTTCCTCTGATTTTTTTTTTTTTTTTTTTTTTTTTTTTGGTATGGTCTGAGTAGTGGCAGCCAAAGAGAGTGCTAGGAAACAATCCTTTCAAAATATGATGCAAGAATCACAGAATGGGTAAGGTTGGAAAGGACCACAGTGGATTATCTGGTCCAACCTCCCTGCTCAAGCACGGTCATTCCAGAGCACATGGTAGAAGTTTGTGTCTAGATGGTTCTTGAATACCTCCAGTGAGGGAGACTCCACAATCACTCTGGACAATTTGTGCCAGTGCATGATCATCTGCACAGTAAAGAAGTTCTTCGTCATATTCTGGTGAAACTTCTGTGCCTCAGTTTCTGCCTTTGTCTCTTGTCCAGTTGCTTGAATCACTGAGCAGAGTTTAGCTCCATCTTCTTGGCATCCTCATATTAGACACGTATAGACACTGATGAAGTCCCTTCTCAGTCGTCTCCTTCCAATTGTTTTGTACATTTGATTGCTATATGAAATGTACATGTAATATTCTACAGGTATCATAAATAAAGGTACATTACTGCATGTAACAATACAGGAGTCTGAATGATGCACAGGTTGTGGATTATTATTTTCTGCATTTCAAATACTGATTCATAATTTTCTTCTAGTGTTGCAGAACTTTGTCTTTTGGCTATGAAATATGAATTTGTTGGTAAAGGAATTAATATCCTGTGATATAGTCACTCAAGTGAGACTTTTCTTATTTTGAGATAGGAAGGTTTTATTCTGTCCTTACTTGTCTTTTGGTTTTTATTCCTCTTATGTACTTTGTATAAATAAATGGGGAAGCAAAGATAGAGTGGCTGTAGGGATCTGTACTCAGGAAAAAAGTTCCCTATATATTTGTGGGGAGAAAATGACCCCATCTCTGCAATGGAGCTGAAAGGTCATTGCCAAGCTCTAGGTGACAGTGTTAATACAAGTGTAGTCACAGACCTATGTTCATATACATTTCTCAGCAATGCCCCATCTTCCTACCAAGACAAAATGGAATATCCTTGTCCTTCTACAAGTAGAAAAAAGCAAATAATTTTGAGGGTATTAGGACTGCAAAGCCTGTTACCAAATTCACTTGCTCCAAGATGGACCTGACAGATTGCCAGTCAAGATCAAGATACGAATAAAAATATTTTTGCTTTTCTGCATCCTCATCAAGAAGCAAATGGCAGCTATAATTCTTAGTTTTGATATAGAATTTCTCCTCTGTCATTTTTTTTCTACCCATGCTCCTACACCTGTTTAAAACCTTCCATCATAAGTCTTATGGCTATTACATATTGCAGACAAAATGGATGTATGTGAAGAACGATATCAGAAATGCCCATACCTCTTTAATAATGTGTCTGTTCCTGGACTTTTTGATTTACTCTTTTTGGGCTCTTTGCTTTAGAAAGAGGAAGAGAATGATGGAGGTCTGACTCAGTTTCAGTCAGCTAATTTAGTAACTATGATGAAGAGGAGCTTATAATTCTAAAGTTTTCCTTTTTCTTTCAGATTTTTTCTTTTTTTTTGAAGTGTTAAAATTCTTTGGCAAAATTACCACAAAATTACCTCAATGACAGCTATAATCCCTCAAAACCAAGATTCTGGAAACACTCTTTGTGGATTTGGGATTTGGTCTTCTTTTTCTTTTTGTATCTATTTCAGAGTCCTTGAAAAAGGATGAAAAAATAGAATGGAAACTACCTCACTGTGGCATCCTACAGTCTTTTTTTACTTTCTAGGAAGTTATACAGCAGACCATTTATTTCTCTCAGATGTGTTGATTTGGGCTGTTATACTTTTAAGAAAAGTCATCATTGTAATTTATAGAGATTTTAATTAGCTCTCCTCAAATGTACTTCAAGAGTTAATAATCTCTTGAAGGAGTCTATCTTGATTGGATGATTTATTTATCTATTTTGTAAAACTCTTGAGTTTTATTGGTCTGGGTGTTTTTGTAAGATAACAAAATTTTGAAAATGCTGATTAACTCAATAGAGGGAAAGCTGCTCCATCAGGTGTCCCCAGACCTAGGCAGCAACAAGACTGAACACATATTTGCAATAGGCACCGGAGCACATGTACACACTGTGCATACACATACAGAAGTGGCTGGCCACACAGATCAATGAAGGCAGAAAACACTGTGCTCACTCAAACACAACACCAAATTCCTTATCCTGTTTCTCTCTCTGACTGGCCAGGATCAAAGATAATTAGTGGCAAACATATATATATGTACACATACATACATACATACATACATACATACATATATACATACATACATAGTATGGATCCCTCCAGTAACAGGATCTTACACATTGCTTGTGAAATGCAATCAGGGTATGGGTGGAAATGTGTTTTATCATACAGTCTTATACAACTCTTGTCTTTTTATGAAATGTATAAATGATATGTTAATTCCTTGCTCTTGCTAAACAAAACGATATATGATGTGGAATATGGATTCCTTCTTTCAGTGCTGCACTTTTTGTGCTGGTTTTGTTTGCTGTTTGCTTGTTTGCTTAATTTTGGAAAGAGGAGCTGACTGGGCCTGGACTTCAAAAGGAGCTTTTTTGTCTGTTAGTCAGGTTAAGGATTTCATTCTTCAGCTCTTTTGAAAATTCCAGTCTGCAATTTGAGATTTCCAAGGACATCTATTTTACATAGATCAACTCAGTCTTATTATTTCTGTGTTGATTTCTGATGGGAAATCAGAAATGGTCCAAGTATATGCATGGACTTTGTATTATTATTTGTCTTCCAATGTCTCTCTTTTCAGAAAGCATATCATTCTCTGAAGAAAGCACAGATTCTGTTGACACATCTTTGTCTTGGTAAATATCCAACAATTGAATCTGTACTCTTATAGAGAATGGATTTTTGTAGAATGAATTTTGTGACACATCCTTTCCTAGTTCCTGGAAGAATCTGCTTTATTTGTTGTCTAACCACCCCAGCAAAATAGCCCGCATTCTTCTTAGGACCAATAGTCTATATATCTCTAATATTTCATGCTCATCTTTTCTTTGGTTATCTCCAAGTATGATTACACTCAGTGTGTTTTCTCGCCTAGTAGCAGATCGCTGTTTTCCACACGGTTGGATTTCTCAGCTATGATGATGAAATCAGCTCAATGTTTACAAGAAGTGCTCCTTCACTTACTGTGGCTTCCTAGAAAAATGATGTCCCAAGTGTACATAGAATGGAAAGGTTATTTTG
The DNA here is from genome assembly GCA_910950805.1 of Acrocephalus scirpaceus scirpaceus. NCBI lineage: Eukaryota > Metazoa > Chordata > Aves > Passeriformes > Sylviidae > Acrocephalus > Acrocephalus scirpaceus. Next base: position 96,107,837 of record OU383773.1, read on the forward strand.
ACATCTTTGTTGCATGTGGGCCCTGGATTCAGGAGGAAGGGAAATTGCATTCCAATATTTTAGAGCCCCATCTTTGCATTTCAGGCAAAATGTTCTCATTTTATACCCAAAATTGTCACATACAATCAATGATAGCCAACTAAATAACCCTTTACAAAATCACTGCTGGTGTAGAGTTCATTTACAAACTGACAGTGGGAGTTCTGCTCCATAGTGTTTTTGGTGATCTTGATAGACCTACTTGCTTCCCAGCACGAAGAGAAGGCATTAGTTGTGTTTCCATTTGCATGAGCATATGGGCTTTTTTGGGAGGACATTCCTTATTCTATCATCCTATCGGTATATGTATTTCCACTGAGATGAGACATTCTGCTTAAGATGGAAGAGTAATCTGACAGCTTTGCTGTGGCTGACATAGCATAACACCCCGTAATTGCAGTTGTAGTTTGATTTCAGTTCTCCTTCTAAGTCTTCCAGGGTTTCTATGATTTTATTTCTGTGGCTGAAATAAAACTGAAACAATGACAAGTCATACTAAACAAGGAAGCAAGGCTTTGGGTGTTTATGTCTGCAAGCACTGCAGTGGAAAAACTTCTCTGATTTCTAGTGATAGGACATATTTATGGATATGAGTATACTCTTTCACTTGAAGACTTGAAACTATTAGTAAGTAATATCTTTGTCCTTGTTTACCTGGATTAATTTCTTGTAACTTGTTCAGTTATTTAATTTTGTTAAATTGATTGTAATCCTTTTTCCCCTATCTGTGGGATTTTGGCATTTACCTCAATTACATACCAAAAACTCATCTTGAACTTAGGTTATATTTTGGCTACTGTTACTTCATAATAACTGCAAGATATATGTGTACACATAAGAACACTGACATAAGGCATTTTCCAAAAGAATCTTCTACTGTGAACTGAGTTCCAAGAGTTAAAATTCTAGAGTCTTCAGACTAGTACAAAAGTACTAGTATAAATGTACACTATTAATATTAAATATAATTTTAATTTTGTGGTTTAGCCCTGAAGAACTAAGATTTTTCCAAAAGTTGCACTGATTAATGCAAAACAATTACCACATTTCCCGCATTATTGTTTAGTTTCACCATATTTCCTAAGTGATGACAATAGGTTTGTCAAATATTTCCAGGGTGGAGTAAGCCACTTTTCCTTTACCTAAGGCATTCAAAGAGGACATACGTGCAAAGAGAGTGAGTTAATTTCGTAAGTCATTGATGACAGCGTAACCACTGAGTAGCATAACAAAACAGAGCAACAAGTCAATTATATGTTGTCATCACTAATGTGTGAAAATACCCTCTTAATTCTCCCTGCTCCACCAGGACCGTGTTCTTATTTACAGCGCAAAAGATTTACTCTATAATTCAATTTGTCACTTCAGGGAATTTGTTGGAAAAAAGTAAACAGAGACAGACAGTTGACATTGTCCAGAATGTTGAATAGACCTATTTTCTTCATTTTACAGGGGCAAAACTTCTGCATGTACATTTTGAAACTAGAGTGGATAACAATTTGAGGTGATCTAAAGACAAGGAAAACAAGACCTTTTAGTTCTGTTTCAGCTGATTTTCAGTTTCTGTCATCAAGAAATTGGAAGCTAGTGGTACCCACAAATGAATGAAGTTTACGAGGAGCAAACTGTAATTATATTAAATATTTATAGTGTGGTGACTGGATGGCTACCACTGGTTATGCAATACAGAACCTTAAACCTTTGAGTGGCCAGTTGCAGTCTGACCTCAGGCTGTTACGACTGAAGGCTGCTGCCGCGTGACAGTTTATTGGTGGCGCGTGTGAAATGTGTAGCTGCTCTAAGTCTGACTTCAGGAGACTAGGCAGGGATCCCTGTGGGCCAGGATTGAGTCATGTCAGCAGGAGACCACAGGGAACATTGCTTTGAAGCAGCTATGCTTTTTAGTCCCCTGGATCAGATGCACGAGAATCTGCATGCAATACTTTGCTTTTCTTTACTTGTATATGACACAGTGAACCTACATGTGTTACTGCTCTAAAATTTATTAACATCACATACATATTTGGTACTTTTGCTTCACATATATGATTTTATTTAGTTTTAAATTCTGTATGTTTACATGGTAGGTAATACGTACAGAGATATGGATGCGGGTGTCTGGATAAGCCTATATCCAGCAACAGCAAGAACATATCTAGATTAAAAAAGAAATATCTATTAAAAAGGGAAATGCAAAGAGAACATTTTGAACATAATATTTTTTTGCTGGTAAAAACATTGTAAAAGAGACAAATTTTTTAAAGTTTAACTACTGTAGGAAGTATTGAAGTGCTTTCTGAGTTTTAACCATTTTATGTAAACCATTCCTTATCATCAAAGGGTTATCTTCTGACATTGCACAGGGATAGAACTATACAGTAAATAATGAATTGTGAGATGCAGCCAGGCTTGCAGAAAATAACTATTTGAGGGATGGTGCATGAACAGAAAGCTGTAATTTTGACAGGTGGCAAGGTGTCGTGTCACCAAGCCCTTCTAAAGCCTCATATCTCATACCTATTGATTAATGGCTCTAATTAAGGAATGAAATCAAGCATGTGAAGACAGGGGATCGCTTTAGGTCCTTGTTTGGTAGTTTTCTCTTCCTGGCGCACAACTCATCCATCTAAATATCACTGCTCTTTCATTTATTACAGTTGGATGATACCAAAAAAGAGCTGGAGGAGGTGCATGCTGATCTTGTCATGGTCATGCAGGAACTTGATTTGGCAAGAACTGAGGTAAGGCAATGTGTATGAGCACTGTCTGAGTGAATGCTACAAAACAAAGCTGGTATTTGAACCCTTTGTTGGGGTGACTAGAGAATGTTTCCTACAATTTTTTTTGTTTGTTTTCATAAAATAAGGAAATTTACTTCTTAATGTCTAGTTTTCCACCTGCTGGTATAACCTGACTTATTTCAGGGCAGTATTGTATATCTGAATAACATAAGATTAGGATACAGTTTTTCATATGTAAACTTGCAAACACCCTTTGCTCACACTCATTTTGTTTAAATATGTAGCTTCAAATGAAAGTTTCAGATTGAAAATCCACTGAATAATAATGTGAATCTTGGTATTGTGAAAAGATACAGGAATTTTTCTGATAAGTTTACTTCACTCATTAACACTGTAATATCATCTGTATAAGAAGCCCACTTACAACAGAGAAATGTTGACTTCCCTGCCCTTCCCCACAATTTTTACACCTCCCAACTTAATTTCAAACAGTCTAGAAACATTCAGCTGTTTTTCCTGGCTCCGGGAAGCAGCTAGAAGGAGCAGTAATAGGGCAAAAAAAAAAAATCAGATTTTTATAAGATTTATAGCTCAATAAAACAGTATTATAGTTAGACACAAATCAAAATAATTCTAGAGTACTGAAAGATTAGAAAAGTAATTATGGAATAAGAAATAATATTTTTAATTTTTTCCCTTTCATTGTAAATACTTGATAACAAATATATTGAAATTTTTCAGTTGTGTTGAAAGTTCCCTTTTGATGAGTTCTAATTTAACTAGAATGTATACCACTGGCTTATTTTATTAGGTATCCATGTCAATTTTATTGTCAATTTTATTAGGTAACCAACTCAGCTAGTGGTTGGAGACTTGAACCTTGGTAAACAGAGGAAAGCAAAGCAAAAATATCTGTATTAACTTATTCATAAACTCAGAGTTAGGCCTTACTTTTAGCTGGTTGAATTTTCATTCAAAGGCTAAAATACAAAATTCTGATATATTTCTAGTGAAGTAATGGAAATACAATTTAATAAAATAAGTAATGGATCTGCCATATGGCTGATGTTAACAGACATAATATACCCAGATGTACTCTGATTAGTAATAATTTCATATTTGCAGGTTAAAAAAGAGGATTCAGTAGGTACAAAAAGTTTGCACATTTGTAATCTTACAGTGTAGTCACTTGTCTCTCAGTTCACAAATTTGTGCAAATCCTAATCATTATAATGAAAATTTGCTAATACTTAATTGTATTGTACACAATGAATATAAGCCAATGTTAGATGATTTGGTTTTTTGTCTGTTTGCTTTGGTTTTCACTACTGTAATGTTCAATAGTCCAAAAAAGATACACTGTGGGATGCTGACTGTAAAATATGAAGAGAGTATTTTGATTCAGGTTTCATCACAGCTGTGTTGTATAGTATATTTTATCATCTAGAGAAACTATGTTATGCTAAGGAGCTTTAGAAAAGTTTCTTTCCCTTCATTTGTTTTGTTAGCTTTTATATAATGTTTTTTATAAATTAATATTATATATTGTTTCAACACTTTTATTTATATTTTAAGAGCTTCTATTTAAGATTACAAACAGCAATAAAATCATTGCTTACTGAAGCAAGCAGACTTTGAATCCAGCTATGAACATTAGAAGGATGTTACACACTGCACACTTTTAATAATGATCATTTAGAAGATAATTTTAGCATCCACACAAGGGAAAAATGGATTTTTGATGAGTTCTTATATGACCATATGTGGTATTAGTCAGTGTGAGGTATTGCTAGCGAGCTCATTGCTTTCAAAAATCAAAGTTAAATGGTTCATCTATCATCAGAATTTGTGTCTGGGCGACTTGTCTGAACATCAGTATGATTTATGGTTTGAATTGGAGGAGTCAACCATGCATGTTTCTTAGTTTATCGTTTTATGCTGTCTTCAATTAAATGTCTATAAACACAGTGATGGCTTTATGACATTGTCCATCAATAAAGACTATCAGATTTTGCATGAGAATATGTAATTTTCAGAAAAAATAATGACCTTTTGACTTCTATGTGCCCTGTTGTACACATGATATATATGGCATGTTTAGACTTCAGTTTTTATCCTAGATCCATTTGATTTTAATCTTGCAGACTAATTAAGACAGTGGCTATATTTTATTTAACATAATTCAGATAGACTACCATCTAAGATTTTATGATGAAACTATCAAATAGTGATATATTCTGTAATAATAGTAAGATATAACAGGTGCACATCTCTAAAAGTATTTAGAAAATATATTATTTTAATTGTACTAAAACAAATTGAAAGTGATATCAGAACAGTTTATTGCATATTGATTCAATATTTGATTATTTTACCATTTCAAGGTTGCTTTTTTTCCCCTAAGACAAAATAACGCATACATTAAAATTAAATTAAATCATTCTGCAAAACAGATGAATACTAAAAAAACATAGGTTCTCATTTTCTTCAGGGACATTGAATAATGATACTTTCACTCTTCATACTTATGAATTACAGTATAGTATACACAGTGGCAGCATATGGAGGTTGAATCATTTTCTGCACAGCTGTGCCCTGATATTGCTGTCGACAGCTATGTATAGTAAAAAAAAAAAAAAAGTAGTATTCCAATTCTTAAGGCTATGCTGAATATCTTTTCTATGTGTTTTTATTGAAAAATGTATATTATGTGATTTTTTTTTCATATGCCATGTAGGCTGAATGTACGTAAAGCACCATTTAGCTGAAATGTAGTTATCATATCTTCTAAGTAAAATTACACTGAAGAAGGAAATATTTCATATGTAAAATCCAGCTAACAGGAACATCCATGCTTCTATCATCCCTCATATTCCACCAGAGGAAATACATGAGACATGGGCGAATATGTGTCTGTCCAATGTTTCACCAACTCAGGCTGGTGAAAATCATAAACATAATGTATGCTCATTCTGGCCTGCCTAATATTTTTCTGAGCCTTTGTGAAGATGCCTGCTGTAAATTTTTCTGTCCCATGAGGCCATGAGCTGAATTAATTTTGTGTTTGGTGCATTCTCACAAGTTATAAGTTGGTAGACACCAGATGGTGCTAGGGAGACAAATGTCAAAAATCTGTACAAACTTAAGTCAAACAGAAGCTAAAAATGTATGGGGTTGTGCAGCTGAGTATGTGCCTGCTATTGGATAGGCAGATCTTTCTTTTGTCACAACAATTAATATCCTGGCAAGGGTATTTTTTCAGGCTATTTCTCCTCAATGCAACTTGAATGATTCCATGTTCAATTTCCCATTATTCTTTACTTAGGTAAGTAAAAATAAGGAGAAAAATAATAAGTGTATCACTTTGGCTCATTATTTGATTCCATCATGTCTTTGAATATTAAGCTCTACCTAGATGAGGTAGGATAAACAAGCTGCTCTTGTGTAGGCTACATGGCATGTATAACAACAAATACATGTAGAAATTGTTGTAAAGATTTTCTCAAAAGTTTTCTATCAATGAATGTATTACATTACTTTTGTGACAATGAAGGGTAATGAAAAGATTGATATATCTTTTAAGGAAAAAAAATTAAAGAAGCAAAATCACTGGATATAAAGCTTTTCATAAGACTACTTTGAAAATGTCAAATCTGCAGCATTTAGACTCTGCAGTTTTGAGCATCTTACATGAGTCAGAAGAAATTTCTCAGTAGCTTGCACCATAGTATAGTTGTGCATTATATGCAGTCCAATAGTAGAGGTACCCTTATGTCAAGAAAAATATTTCATATTGTTTCTTGTACAGACATAATCCCTGAAATAAACACAACCTGGAAAGTAACAGGGGCTGATTGGACAAAATTGGGGATTTTTTTCTGATTGCTATGCCACATCATCCAAGCTATTGGATTTCCTTTCTTTGTTGAGAATACATCTTTCCATATAGTGGCATATGCAGTCATTTGTACTAGAAGATTTTTTTGCCTGTGATATATGGTTACATTTAGAACTGGACTTGGTAGTTCCTGTAGAATTTCCAATTTGGGTTTTCTGATACTAGGTGCAATTATAGCTTCATTTGTAGTAAAATTAATATTTCTGGCTGAACATCTAAGAGAGCTGTGTAAGGTAAAGTGACTCAATCATTTTTATTAAGTTTCTTGGTTTTTCCTTTGTGTGTGTGTGTGTGTGTGTGTGTTCCCTGAAAACCTGCGCATTCAGAGGAGAACATTTTATGGAGACAAGGTTTCATAGGATGAAGTCAGCTTTCTTGTATCTCTTAGCTAGTTTTCTTGCTTGCCATCCAGGATCTTGTATGACTGGCAGAAAAACAGTTTTCAGGAAAATTTATGATGTAGATGTTGGTTTCTAGTATAATCAAAATTATATTTATTGTATCTATCACCTACTTCCAGAACAGTAGTTTCTATTTACCAAGAGAGTCCAGGTATTATGAGCTGTTTTGGGGTCCTCATATCACAGAATGGATTAAGTAATACTGTACTATCTTCAGCTTGGTTGCAGCCCATTCTTTCTTTCTTTAAGGCTAGACATCTAAATTTAATTACATTACTTGTGGAATGTCTGTCAGTGTTAGGAATGTCAGTAGGTAGCCATACATTCTGGACATTGAGGAGCTGATATCTCAGCATATGGGCTTAATTTAAACAGACACTCAAGTAACTGTGTTTTACATTTACAAACAGCCAGTACCTGAGAACAGTCTCCTGTACAGGGAATTCTTGTATAAGTGACAGGAAGCTGTATGTACAAGTCATCCTTGTTTTGCACTATTAAAAAGTCAGCACTTTATAATGGAAACCACATGGTGCTATGGTTGTTTTTGTTATCTTATGCACAGAAAAGAGCTGCAGTATGTGCTGACAAATGTGAATTCCTTCTGCTAGTGTATCTGACAACAAGGAGACTATATCTTTAAAAAAACTTTAATCACATAGAATAATTGAATGACAATATAAAAGGAAAATTCAACTTGGAAGGTCTCTGGTCCAATCAGCTGCTCAAAACAGACTCAGTTACGACATCAGTGAGTTGTTCAGGGCTTTGCTCAGCCTAATATAACCTCTTCCAGCACATTGATCTCCTGAGATCCAGGTTCTCCATTCTAAAGCTGCCTCATTCCAAGTAATGTCTGTTGTCTTTCTTGCTCTCACCACCCACTCTTGCAAAAAGCCTGACTCCACCTTAAAAACCTCCTTCTGGTTATTGCACCCCCAAACTCTGCTCTTGACTAACATATAAGAGAGGGAAGACCCTAGTACAGAATCCCATTGTACTAAACTCTTTACTGGCCTCCAGTTAGAGGATGACCCACTAAAATCTACCCTATAACCTAAAAATTCAGCCAGCTTTATTCTTTTATCTTGCTGTACATCTATCCTTACCACAATGATTTCATTCAGATATTGTGGGAGGCAGCATTGAAAGTTTTGCTAAAGTTGATGCAAGTTATGTCTTTGTTATTACACAAAGATTGCTTAAGGGAATTGCAAAAATTCTTTGCTGCACATTTAATCACAACTATGAAAAGAGAAACTATTTTTAGACAAATGTTTAGACTTTGACAGCTCACTGTTTGTTATTTAAAATGGATACCGAAGAATACTGGTGAATGTGGAAGGCTTCTGAGGGATACAAGCATTCAGGATAAATAACTGAAGGGAAAAGGTCTTGGAGTGTGAATAATATAAATAATTTAAATACTCTTAGAATTTTTTGAATTCATGCTGGTGGGATTCTTCCCTAAATTCACTTCTAAATTTGGGAGACTATCTGTAATTATCAACACATGAAGAATGTATTTGTGCTTCTATGAAGAGACAAAATATTTAATGGAAATTAAACTGCTTTTTTCTTGATCTTAAGTAGACATTTTGGTCAACTGAATAGCTAGAAGTTCAAAACATTTCAGCTCAGTTTACTGCCTAGGTGTCCAATAAATATGAAGCTTAGACATCTAATACGCATTAGTAGTAATGTAAGAAAAATTAACTAAAATGCATATTGAAATGAGTGCTAAAAACATTTCCCTAGGACCAAACTAAATAATTTAGAAACAATATTTTACTTATAGAGGGTGTAAAATATTTTTATATTGACCTTCTTGCCAAGGTACTGAAAACCTTAATGCGTTTGTTGCCAAACAAATAATGGACACTTTATTATCTCTTTCTTATTTTACCTGTTCTTTGCTTCTCATTTATTTTAACAACTTTTGAGCTTTCCATTGGATTAAAGACTGCTATGGACACCACAACAATATGAGGGTGGATGACGCTTGCTGAGATGTTTCAGCACTGATGAAATGTTATTGATTTGTTGTATTTTAAAATGATTTTGGAATTTTATTTACCAAAAAGATTTTATTAGAACAAAATAATTTTCAGTGTTAATTGCACAATAATTAAGGATCCATATAACTGCTGGGCATGATTTGTAAGCTTATGATTCCAGTAAAAAATGGTGGTTCCCAAAGCCACATTAGAAAGATGAAGGATTGCATGAATCAAAGATTCATAAACCTAGTTATGGAGTGTCATCAGAAAATTAAGGACAGAATAAAAGATTATCTGTGATGGTTCAGAAGAAAAAGCAATGAAAGGGGAAGGGCAAACAGGACTATATCAAATTCATCATTTGTAGTTATGTGACGTGGGCTTATCTCTGCATCTGCTTACTGTAGAGTAAGCACTCCAGTTCTGTCTACAAAAATTAAAGAACAAAGGCTCATAATATTGGCATAAAAGTACTTCAGTTTGGGTATGTGCTCACCAAAGGGTTATTCTCAATTATGTGGATTTTTTGTTTTGGTTGGGGTTTTTTTGTTTTGTTTTGTTTTGGTTTGTTCTGCTTTTTTTGGTTTTTATTTAAACACAGTAGTACTCCTGAGTTTGTTGGAATCTAATTCTAATTACTTTAGTGAAATAAATACTAGATCATAACATGGAGAAGATAATAAAAACTTATAATATAGAATATATGTAGGTTTTTTCCCTGAGCATTTTTTTAATCACACGATTATGAGAAAATATTGTTATTTTGCCCACAACTGGATGCAGATTTTAAAATTTCTTCTGCGTATTTGTATAAAATATTAAAATAGTTATAAAGCCATAGTATTTGAAATATGAAAAATCTTCCTTTATTTACATTCACTTATTTTCTGAATCTCAACAGTACCTGAAAAACTGCAAATGTCCTGAAATAATTTTAATAGTTTTCCAAAGTTTATTTACTCTTTTAGATCTGTATCATAAAGATGAGAGACACTCTTAAAAAAAGCTTTACTCATGGTTATCCTAAACATTTTGAAAGTTAACACATGGCTTCGTTTGACTATCTGATAGCTTATATTAAATTGAAAAAAAAGAAACCAAAATCCATGAAATTCCTGAATAACCCATCATGAGGTTCTGGCACAAGTGAGTTAATTGATTAACATTTATTATAAATATTTAATATTGCTGCTTATGCTATGTTTACAGGGATTTGATCTGTAATCTTACCTTGTGTTTTTATGTTATGGTTTGTCCCTTTTATATGATTTTCTTATTGTATTAAATGTCACATTCCTTTACTGAGCTGTACTGTCGTCGTAAAAGAAAAGTTCAAAGCTGCGTCTTTAAGATGAATGCTGAATCATACTTGTGGAGAAAAAAATTATGGTATATTTAATAGCAATATTTTTTTTCTTATTTCTAAAGGGTTATACAAAGATAACATAATTTGCCTTGCAAAAGTAAATATTAATAAAACCTGATGATGATTGTAAATTAGGAGGTGAACTAAGAAAGTTTAAAGTACAAATTTGACAGAGGAGAACTGAAGTAATGAAAATATGTAATGCTATTAACACGAAAATTATGTCATGTAAAATGTATTTTGCTGAAAAGATGTTCTGCAATTGTGGTTTGTTGACTATGCACATATTAATTTAGCCAAACCTCATCCTTCCTTTAACGTAGTCACACTTTCCAGCACAAACTTGCCCTCTAAGTTTCACTGGTTTTCTTTATTCCTTAATTCCAGTCAGGAGAGTTCCATTTTTATCTGAGAATGTGATAGTTGTTAATCACAGGGGGGTGGTTATCAGCATGTGTAAGTTTCCTAGATTCTTCAACTCTTTTTACCAAGGACTCTGTCTTTTCTGAGTTGTATACATTCACAGACAAATCTCTTCACTGCCCTTGAGTTTCAGAGAACTTGTACATTGAAGTCTTAATAGCTGCTTTGCATCTATTTTCAAAAGCCTTTGAAACACCACAGTCCACTGATAGAAATTGTCAGATTTGTTTCAGTGGCATTTGGGCCTAACTGGGAAAAGAGATGGAAAATCTATAATTAACATTATACCTGAGTGTGTGCTGCATTGTTTTGTAATAATGTCCATTTTATCTTTTTCCCTTTTCAAGGGAGAGAAGAGGATGAAATATCATCTCTATTACCCAAAGACAGGATTAATCAATTAGTCATACACAAATATCTGTGAACAGATGGGGTGCATCTGAGACTGTTGATGGAGCTGGCTGATATCATTGCAAGTCTGTTGTCTAACCTCTTTAAAAGGTCATGAATTTTAGAGGAGGTTCCCAATGGCAGAAAAAAAAATCAGAATTATAATGAAAAATGGCAAGAGGAAGATCCAGAGGACTATGAGCTGGTCTGCCTCACTGCAGTGACTGGATAGGTGATAGAATAAATCCTCTTAGAAATCATTTTCAGAGGCATGAAGGACAAAAAGGTATTTGGGAGCAACCAACATAGATTTAGCATGCACAAACCATTCCAGACCAACTTGATGAGATGATGAGATGAAAGGAGATGAGACGAGTACTGGTGCAGTGGACAAAGAGAGGGTCAGTGGGTGATGTATGCCTTGATTTTAACAAGGCCTTTTACACATTATTATAAAGTCTCATTATCATAAATATGGTGACATACATGCTGGATAAATGGATAATGAAGTAGATGAAAGATGGATTGGAATGCTAAGCCAAAAGGGCTGTGATAAGCGGTGCAAAGTTTATCTGGTGGTCAAGTAGCAAGTGCCATCCTTCAGGGATTGTTCTGAGACTGCTCAACATCTCTCTGCATTAATGGCCTGCATGGTGGGACACAATACACTCGAATACACAGCAAGTTTGTTCATGGTACCAAATTGGGAGAAGTGGTTGATACACTGGAGGACTGCTGTACAGAAGGGCCTGGTCAGGGTGGAGAAACGCATTAACAGGAACCTCATGAAGTTCAAAAGAAGCAAGTGCAAAGTCCAATGCCAGGGGAGGAGTAACTGCATGCAACAGTAGAGGCTGGTGGCAACCAGCTGGCAAGGACAAGAGCTTTGAAAAGCTTGTGGACAAAAAGTTGAATGTGATTCAGCAACAAAATCAACTGCAGTCTGAGCTCTATTACTAAAAATGCTGTCAGCAGTTTCAGGAGCATCATCCTTCCACCCTTGTTTGGCACTTCTGAGAGTGCATTTGAAGTGCTATGTCTGGCTTGGCTCCCTGTTTCCAGAAAAACATTTGCATACTCAGGTGAGTAGAGTAAAGGGTGAGCAAGATGACCAAGGACCTGGAAGACATGATGGATGAGGACAAGCTGAGGAAATGAGGTCTCTTTTGCTTTGACAAGAGAAGTCTCAAAAGAGTCCTTGCTTCTGTCTGCAACTACCTGAATGGATGGAGCCAGTCTCTTGCCAGAAGTGTGCTGCTATGGGATGTGTAAGTGACCACTAGATATTGGGAAAAACTGATTCTAACATTAAGTTTTTCAAGTCCTGAAACGGGTTCCCCTTAGAATTTGTATCATGTCCATCCTCAGAGGTGTCTGAGACTTTACTGGACACAGCTGTGTGTAGCCTGCTGTAGTTAGAACTTCTTTAAGAACAGGGTCATATGTCCCAACCTAAAATATTCCATGATGCCATTAAATTGTGAACTTGGCTCTGGTTACTAACACTTTTTATTATAGCAATTCTTTAAACAAAATCTTTAACAAGACAGGTAATTTAGTCTGGAAACTGGAGCTGTCAAGGTAATCAAGATACTATACACCAAAGGATGCATCAGTTTTGTAGAGCCAGCTTTGTAGAGCTATGAAAACTGAACAGACTGTAATAGCAAAAGATGTTTGCACTAGTGGATACTGGGAAACTATGATTTATACCAACCACATTCAAACCAAGGTGAACATTTCTTCCAAAATAAGCATGTTCAATTGGTTACATTTCTTTCCCCCTATCTGACATCCACTTCTATGCCTTTGCAAGTACTTCAGCTTTTGGCTTTACCCAAAAAAATGGAGTCACTATGCTCCTCAGTAATTTTTCCAGAGCTCTATGTGCCAGTTCAAAGGCACATACCAGTCAATATGTTGAAAGTATTACCATAATTCTGTATGCATCTTAATTCCATCTCACCTGTCTACATGTCCTCTCAGCCACAGAAAACAGTAGGCATACTATTTACAGACAGCAAAGTATTACCAGTTAAAGAGTACTGAAAGGAGAAATACGTCTTTCCATTTCCTTGACCTATACCATGCCACATTTTGCTTTCTGTAGAAAAGGAGACGAGGTTGGCTAGTTCTGCTCATCCTGACTCCAACACCACATTTACCATGCAGACCTCATATGGTGAATTATAATTTAACCATACCAATTACCATATACCAGGCATCCACTGTCAGCTCTTCTTCCATGTCCATTTGCTGCTTCCCCATAAAGCTTCTGTTCTAGTAGAAGATGGGGCAACAACAATTATTTATTTTTCTCTCTTAACAAGAAAAACCTGTTCACCCAGCTGCTCACTGTGTTCCAGTGAGATCAGGCCCTTGCCACATCACTTTCCAAGAATAAAGTTTACCCTTCTATAGATCCTGAAATATTTGCTACATATCTATAAAATCAAGTATTCCTTCCACCAACATGATATAAGTGTCACACATATTGTAAGTAAGCCATGGACACTGCCTAACCAGAACCAACCCCTTCACCAGGATGAATGATGTAGACATTTAGCAGAATCTAAAGTTGTAGTTAGCTCGACTTTGAGGAAGCAGTTGGACAAGGTTTTTTGGAAGTCCCTTTTTTTCTATAAACTGATAATTCTTCACTTGTATTGAGCTACCCCTCATTGCAGTGCCTTGAGTGTTCTCTAGCACTACCTGTCTCCAATGCCAGTGGTTTGTTGCTCTGCCTCCTGGATCTGCCAGTGTGAATGGATGGTAACCTTTTGCTTCAAATTTAAAAGCTCCTTGGGATCTTACTCTTCAGTCAGCTCTTCCTCCAAGAATTTCTCATACTTCTATACAAAGAGGAGCTCCTCCTATTCATTAGCTGCAGACTATACCTCAGGTTCAGCTGTGTGTTTTAAAGGGTATAATATACCATAAAGACTGTCCTGGCAATATGTAAGACTTACTGGCTGTGCAGGCAACATCACCAGATTTTTAAGATGCCAAAACCAAATTTTATTGCAAAGTGTATCTAGCAGTCAGTGCAGCTCTAAGACTGCTCTAAAGAAGCAGCCAAAACATAGAAGCCAACAGAAATTGTCTCTAAAGAGTAGAGGAAAGATAAGAAAGACAATGGTTGGAATTTATAGTATCTCGAGACATTTGAAATATTTTTGGTCATGGTGCATTTAGGGTTTCTTCTTGAAACAAACTTGAGAAGACAGTAATGTATGTGGAAAGGGGTGTAGACTGCCTGAGTTTCCATAACCTTTCTCTACAGCATTCCTTTACTGGAGTGATAGCTCACTCCAGACCGAGACTACATAGCATTAAGGATATTGAAATTGCACTGTCTAAAATATACCAGGTTACTGCAGAGAATGTCTGGGCATAAAATATGAGTACTTCCCCCTCCTTTGCCATTGCCTCACTGCATTACCTTAAAAAAATCTGTTTATTTCTCATCTGGAAAATGGGCAATAATAAAACTGATGTACCTTACACGGCAACTCTTAAGATTAAGTAGCTAATGCTGAGGAGCTCATTTTTTCAAAGGTTTCCTAAGATCCAAAGTAGAGGCATATAGAAACAAAGGAAGAAATTGCATGTTTAAACCAGACACTTTCGTTATTCAGAGAAACAGAAAGGATAGACATAGATTTTCTGAGATTTCAGTTTCCTTTTGCCAGTTACATCTACATTTGGAAGACTAATGCTCTAATAATACTTGCTACTCATTAGGAAATTCAGATGAGACATTTGGGTTTCCTAAGTAGTTTTGCATTAGACTTAAGCTATCTCATCAATAAATGATGACTTAAAAAAATCTGTCTATGTTTCATCTTATTATAGAAAGAAGGTCTATTACAGAAAGAAAAACCCCAGGGTGTTTCTGTATTGGTCCCTCAATATGTATGTGATATTATCTTGTGCTTTAACCACACCACTCTTTAACAAATCAATTGATTGTACTGTGCTTTGGCCTTAGAAACACTACGTTGTATATATTTTACTAATTTCAAGTTTGAATGTCTGTGTATATAAGAATATATATAGATATCTAAGTATTTGATTATATACACAGATGTATGTATATACCTTGTATGGACATATATACATATGTACATGTACAATATAGCTATAAATACATATGTATAAAAATTTTATCTTCTAAATTATTAAACTCCTAAAGTAAGATGTGTTTTCTAAACAACTTTATATGAGTCTGTCTGAGATCCTATATTCTTCATCAGTGGCAGAGCATACTGCACTGGCTTTGCACCTCCGTCAGCCATAGATTGCACCTACCTCCACTCTGACTGAGTTATCAGTGTAGACATGTTGGTAGTCTTAATTTCCTACCTGTAAAATGAAAGGCTAGTTGAGCAGATAAACACATCAAAGACTATGAGGCATGTACTGAAGTACATAATAGGTACTAGGTATTTATGTAACTAAATCCAAGAGAGTCACAAAGCTATGATGATTTTATCCTGTTTTCTAAAAATTTCCAACACTTACTAAACATCTTGGAGAGATGAAATTCTGATTCAGCAAAGCAATTAAGCATGAACTTAACTTGAAGTCAATATACTTAACCACTTGCCTGTAACTAATTATGTGCTTAAATGATTTGCTGAATTTGTAATTTAATATAAATGCATATGAAGTGTGGGGTTTTGGCTTTTTCTTTTCAAAATACAACTTAAAAAAGAGATTGTTTGACTTATTCACTTCTAATCGGTTTCTTCACATTAAGATTTTGCAACTGAAATATAATAACCTAATGCAAAATAACAATTTTTCTTCTCCTTTAAAAAACAGATGATTTCTATCAAATATTTTCACATCCTTTCCTGAAACATTGTCTTACATCTCATATACAGTTTACTTATATTTGTATTTTCTTAAGTGAAAAAGCTTCTTGTAGTAATTTTTTCTTTCCTAGATAACTCTTCTCTTGTTATTCCCTTGTAAACTCTCTCTTAATTGCTCAGAAAAAAAGTAGTTCTAATAGATGCAATATGCTCATTTCAGTGTTTTCCTGTTATTCATTTAAGAGCCACTCATTATTCAGAAGACTAAAACACAATATGGTTCCTAAAAAAGTTTATTGTGAGATTAAATGGATGGTAAAGTTATAAAAATTGCAATGTTTGCATTTTTTCCAGCTGTACAGAAGTAAATATTTAGAAAAAGAGTCAACAGAAAAAAAAAATTCCATGAGGAATAGGATGGCTTTTCAGAGACACTGAATCCAGGAACAGTGCAATGGGAAATCTGTGGAGGTTACATTACTAAAATCAACCAATATTTTGAAAAGTTAAGTTTTTGTAGGTAAGTGTGTTCCTCAAATATGTATGGTTTTTAATCACACAGAACCATCCTAAAACATCGATAAATTTAAGTCTTGCTTTACAACTTTTTGCAGGACTTGCTTTATGATTTTTCCTTTTTTTTTCCCTCACTATTTACTGCAATCAAGTGCTTTTCCTGTAATTGCTCCCATAATTTTTCCCGGAGTTGAGTCTGCAAGATGTTGCAGTAATCATTTAATCAGTAACAACACATTTTTTTATTCCTACTACATGATTAAATTAGTATAGTTTACATATGTTACATTTAGAGAAATCACTGACTCATCAAACCAAAATAAATATTGTAGTCTAATTAAATCTCTTTTGATTTTATAGAATATAAAAATTCTCAAAATAAAGTTGGGATTTTCCATGTTAATTATAAATAAGTGACTGTTTCTAACAATTAAATTATAGCTAAACTTAACTGACAGAGAAAAAAAATGAAGTTCGACAAAATATCACTAACACTATTTACAGTGATAATTTAATTTGCCTGGTTCTGGAACAATTAAGTTTGCTCTCATTGTCTTATGACATGGCCCTGATCTCTTAGCAAAAGCTTACCAAGACCTAAAAATAGCCCAAGATCTTTTTCAAACATCAACATGAGATGTTTAAAAAATTGTGTAAACAGTAAATCATGAATGAAAAATTTCTGAAAAATGAAAATGTATTCACTTAATTTGCAAGTACATTTTATTATTTGTCACATTTCTTCTATACATATTTGTTTACCTTTTGGTGACTTTTTGCTGCTTCCTCTCATTGATTCCGTTTCTTTCAACAGTATTAAAAAACCCCAAAACAACAGTCTTGAAGATAATGTTCCATACAGTTAGTTTTTAATCACAGGAAAGATTTTAAATTAGGAAGTTGTCAACTATAGGCTACCTGAACTTCCCTGAAAAGTTTCCCTCTAACTGAAAAAACATCAAATTTCCTATACTTGGGATGACTGGGGGTTTTTTTGCCACAACTTGTGAAATAGGACCTACCTGAACCATTTTCAAACAAAACAGAGATTCAAACAGATCAAAAAAACTGTACAACTTCTGGTATACATTGGAGTTCTATCCAGTAAGGACTCCATGGTGACAGAGTTCTAAGGAGTAGTTAAATGTATTGTGCCTTAATGCCTTGCCAAACACAAGTTGAATAAGTAAGTGGAGTTATTTCCTAAGTAAAAGATCAGCCATAATTTCTTGGACATAATGAAACAGCCTTTTCAGTTAGGACAACTGTAACTGTTCTAGAAAACAGTCTTTACTTCCATCTTTTAAACATTTTTACTATATAAGCCATATATATCTATGACTATGATTATATAGTCACATATCAGTTTATCTTATATGTTGACTTGATCTTGGCAAGCAGCCAGCTGCCCACCCAGCTGCTCTGCCACTCCCTATTCTCAACAAGACAGGGTGAGAACATAAAGTGAAGAAAAATCTAATGGGGGAAGATAAAGGCAGGGAAATCAGTTATCAACATCACAGGCAAAATAGATTTGACATGAAGAAAATTAACTTAGTTTGTTGCTAATTAAAGCAGATTTGGACAGTGAGGAACAAAAGAAAAAGATGAAAAGGGGGCAGACTTCCCCTGCCCCTTTTTCCCAAGTTTAATTCCAATCCTTCAGCCCAGCACCTCTTCCTCCTCATCATCTGCCCCTGTCCAAATACCCAGAGCATCACAGGGTGTGGGAAGGGGGTATTACAACCTGTCCATAGCAGTTCCTCTCTGCTTTTCCTTCATCCTGCTTTTCCCCCTCTCCTCCCCAGGCTGCAGCCCTGCATGAACCACTCCAATGTGAGTCCTCTCCACCCGGTTGCAGTCCTTCAGGAAAAAACTCTGCTCTACTGCAGGTTGTCCACAGGCTGAAGTGTGGATATCCACTCTGCTTTGGTCGTCTCCGTAAACTGCAGGGTTCTCCACTGTGGTCTTGTTAATGAAGGCAAATCTCTGCTCCAGCTCCTGGAGCACATCTCTTTTCCCCTCATTCTTCTCTGACCTAGGTGATCATGCTGTTTTTTCTCACAGTTTCAGGGCTGCTTGTTTGTTTGTTTGCTTGTTTCCCTCCTCTTTTGCTTGTCCAGTATATTTCCCTTTCTAAAATATGTTTTCTCAGAGGCACCACCAGCCTTTCTGACGGGCTCAGCTGTGCCATGGGGTGGATTCATTGGGACTGTCTGGAACCAGTTTTATCGCACGTGAGACAGCCCTGACCCCCCCTCACAGAGGCCTCCCTGCCAAGATTCTGCCATGGAAACCCAATACACCTCAAAGGTTCTAGAAATTGAACCGCCACAACTCTTCAAAGATTTTCATGTAAATTTTGATCCAACTGAAAATCCTGTGCATCACTTTTACCACCTCATATGAAAAAACTTTCAAGGCACAAAATTCATAGGATTTGTCTTGATCACAATGAAGAGTTGCTATTTAGTTCTTTGTACTACTAACATTGTGATTACTGTCATCAAGACAGTTCTCACCTCATTTGAATAATTTCATATGAACTATTTTAATTGCCCTTTAAAAAATCCCCCACAGCCATATTTTTTTATTAATAGGACCATAATCTGTTAATAAATCTAAATGTCAGAAGTTCTGAGCAATCAGTACATTGCTTACTAGGAATGATAACTCTAAGTTACCAGGGTCACTTGGTTTGCTCAGTCTGGAGAAGAAGGGAGTGAGGGGAGTTCTCATTGTGGTCTTCAACATCCTCACAAGGAGGAAAGGGACCAATACTGATCTCTTCACTCTCATGACCAGTGAAAGGATTCAAAGAAATGGCATGAAGCTGAGTCAGGGGAGGTTTAGGCTGGATTTCGGAAGGTTTTTCATGCAGAGGTGTGGAGCAGGCTCCCCAGGCAAGTTGTCACAGCACCAAACCTGAGAGAGTTCATGAAGTGTGAAGAAGTGAATAAGATTCACTTTCTGATACTAATTTCTAACTGTACTCATGCTTATAGTATTAGACCTGCACATATAATGGCTGAGACATTGCTCTATCTGCTGCACCAACACAATGTGTTCTGTTTGCCCACTGAAAAGCTTGGCAGACCCGTCAAGCACTCAAACCTGTGACCTAATGGTATTAAATTTATTTCCATTATCTTAGTTCATCCTGTGTGTAATTTTACATGGCAAGAGTTTTCCCATAATATTATATGACATAATATGATGTATCGGTCCAGCAAACATTCATCAGTATTTCTATGCCTCTGTGTAGTAAATACTTTTACCCATGGTGAATCAAGTTCATTGTCTGTACTTACAAGTACAGAATTGCCAGTGTGTTCATTAATTCATAATTGGTGTTATATGCCAGGTTCCATTTTAAAAAGTTTAAACTCTAGCAAAAAGTTTTGTTTAAGTGATCAAGAAAAATATCTTGCATAGGTCAAAATCCTCTCTGAATTTTTAATCTTCTTTTGCTGGTGAGACATGTCTGAAATGCTGAGCACAATCTTGATTTATGTTTATAACAGATTTGAAATTCAGAACAAATTTAGTGAAAAACTCCTTAAATCTGTAGGGAACTGGAGATCCTTTGCTAAGAGAAAAGGAGAGATGATGCTGTTGTCTATTGAAATCTGTAGTGGGAGGAAAGAATGATTTGAAAAGGAAATAAAGTTACGGTCATTTTAGCTAAGGGTGTAAAAAATCTAATAGGTATCAACTACACACAAATAAGTTTATGTTGACTAACACAAGTGTGTTCCAGGCATAGCAAAGAAATATATTTATAAATTCTTCTGCCTGCAGCTTTTCCAAAGACTTTATCTTTCTCTCATTAATCTCTTCAAAGCTGCTCTTCAGATTTTTGTCTGCATAGCTTTTTTAATTTCTGACTGTTATTTTGTTTTTTCCTGCTTCCCCATGGTTTGCCTCCTTTCTGTGTTGTATTTTTTATGGAATGGCTATGCACTGCTTAGCATTGCCTAAAATTAGGATGAAAATTTTATACACAAGAGTGATATTCTGTAGAAGATGTATTATTATAGTCTAGTGTAAAGCTTTCTTCTGTATGCATAAAAATGTGTATAAACTCCATGGCTGCCTCTGGGCTTACCTGTGAACATATGCAAATTCCTTTATCTTCTATCAAATTTTAATATAGCCCAATTTTTCCTTTTACTTTTTGTCTCCATAAGATAATAATAATTCACATCATCACATAACATCAAGACTTCTTTTTAACTGTCCACATTTTTGGCAAACACAGTGTATCTCTTAGATTTAAATAGGTTGTATACAAGGCTAATTTCCTAAATCAAATTACATGATAATGTATTTTTTTCTTGTCAAGTAATTCAAATTTTTAGTATGTATGAGAAATTATATATTTATTTAAATCAAGATTATTCTGACAAAAAAGGATGTGAAAGAGGAAGGGTTTTTTGTTGTTTTTGTTGTTGTTGTTTTTGTCAGATGGGGAAACTATAGCAAAACTATTGGTTTTGTTTTCTTCTGAATTGTATTACAGTGGGAGCCTGTGCTGGTTTCCAGGTCGCACTGGTCATCTTGTGGGTACTTCCAGCTTGAGCTAGAGTTGTTATTTAAAAGAGGTGTGGATAAAGAAAAAATGCTAGGCAGATTAAGAAGTCAATAGTCTTGTTTTAAAAAGTTTTTATATTTTATCCCAGTTTGAACTAATGAGGTTAATTACAATATTAAAGCAGTCGAGATTTGATATTTTATATTTTGCTTAAATTTATAATTGAAATAAAATTGCTTCTGAACTTCCTGATGATGAACTATTATAAGATAAGTAAATCCTTATACACATATAATTAGATTATAAATTTTGGGCTTGGTATCTGTGCATTTGTACAGCAAAAGCAATACAATTGTATAATAGAATCATAATCCTGAATAAGGTACTATTGTAATATATATTTATATTAGAAGGCTGATCAAAGTTTTCCTTTACTTATATGAATATATATTATGATTTCCTAATATATGTCTACTACTTAAATACTAAAATTTCTCTGTACAACATGACAATTTTCACAAGATTTTTACATGAATGGATGAACCCTTATTATTGCTCAACATTTCAGTGCAACTTGGTCTAAAGGTAGAACCTCACACTTTCACAATAAATCAATGAGGGCCAAAAAAAGAAGAAAGAACTGACTTCATTCTAGAGCATGCAATCATTGACAAAACCCCTAAAAATCCTTAATGTACTTAATTTTGGCATATAATTGTCAACAAAATATAAATAGAAACACATGCAAACGTATATAATTATGGATATGTATACACTAAAGATTTAAAAATATTTGTATAAATATTTATATGCATATAAAATTTTATTTGGCTTTTTGGAATGAGAATTTGATTTATAGAACGTAAAATCACAGAATGTTTTGGGTTGGAAAGGACTTTAAGGATCATCTAATTCCAGCTCTTCTGCTGTGGTCAGGCACACCTTCCACTAGACCAGGTTGATCAGAGACCCTTCCAGCCTGGTCTTGAACATTTCCAGGGATGGGAAATCCACAGCTTCTCTGGGCAACTTGTTTCTGTGCCTCTCCACCCTCAAAGGAAAGCATTTCTTCCTCATATGGAACCTAAAACTACTCTTTTTCAGCATAAGGCCATTCCTCCTTATCATATCACTTACTACATTCCTGGCAAAAAGTCCCTCTCCAGCAGTCTTGAAGGCCCCTTTTGTAGTGGAAGGCTGCTGGGAGGCTTTCCCAGAGTCTTCTTTTCTCCAGGATAAACAGCCCCAGCTCTCTCAGTCTGCCTCCTTAGGAGAGGCCCCAGCTCTCTGATCCTTTGTGGCCTTTCTGTCCACTTATTCCAAACGGTCTAAATCCATCTTATTTCGAGGGGCCCAGAACTGAACACAGTACCCCATGTGGGGTCTCATGAGAGCAGAGGGGCAGAATCCCCTCTCTTGACCTTCTAGCCATGCTTCTTTTGATGCAGCCCAGGACACGGTTTGCTTTCTGGGCTGCAAGCACACATTGCTGTAATATACTTGGTTTTAAATCACCTACAAAAAATTTTCTATAAATCTTCTACTTCCACTTGCTTCCCTTCCATTATTTCAGTCAAAAAGTTCTCAAGGATAATTGAACAATATATTTAGTAATCCTGTAGTTCAGCTTTGAAAATATGAGTCAAGTTAGTCTACTGAAGATCTTCTTATAGACATATGCCTCAGAAGGTAGGCATATGGCTTACCTCTTTGTATGAGAGCAAAGGTGTTAAATCATGCTTTGAAATTTAATTGCTATTAAATAAAATGTTATTTTCTGTTCTAAAGTATTTTATTAATTATCTTTTAAGCTATTTGATACATTGCTTCATCACTTTTGACTTTTCTAGAAGAGTTGCTCATCATGTACAATTGTCCTACATTTCAGAACAAGACTGACCATCAAATTAGAAAATGAAAGCAAATTCTCCAGTATCTCATATGTTCTTGAGATCACTTCCAATCTTCTGTCTGCTTGGATGTAATTTTGGCTTTTACTAAAATGTACCTTTTTCAAATGCACCCACACAACTAAATCAGCCATGCTAATCATACTGCTGTGTTTACAGCTCTACTATTTTAAAGCCAATTCTGAACTTATGAACAGTTACTTTTTAGCTACTTTTATAGTACTGTACAGTACTACATACTGACTAGTATTGAGACAAGAAGAGATATCCACAGAATCTCTTGAAAAATAATGACGAAGTCTGCTGCTTCCTTATTTAAAAAAAAATCCAAATTCCCTTTTATGTTAATAGCTATTTACATAGATACTAAAATATTTAATCAATATATTTACTATTATGTAACCATAAAAAGTTTACTTTTAGCATGTTATAAAATGTATGATGAGCTATTTTTCAAATTTTTAATGGGTTGTCATTAGTAATGGTTTTTTGTTGTTTTTGCTGGTTCTTCTGGCTTATACATGATTTTGCTTTGGATCAGTATGAGGTTAACTAACACAGACTTAGCTTACTTATAACATTTCCTTCTTAAAATATTGGAAAACTCTTTTACCTTTTTTCTCCCCTAGTCTTCTGGAAGCTTCCTCAGAATTTTGAGATTGATTTGTGATAATGATTTATTGATAATTGAGATTAATTATTTAGAAGAATCCTCAAAAAAAAAAGCCTCAAAAATTGCCCAATCCTGATAATTACTAAAATTTAAATTCAACAACTGTCATCTAACATAGTTTTAACAGATGGAACAGAAAGAATTTTCTTGGCATGCTAAATCAGAATTATGTAATTTTGCTTCCAACAATAGTAACATGCAGAAAGTGTAGGTCTCTTATATCTTATCCAGACTGTTCTCTTTCTTTATTATTTTTTATTAAATATTTCCCATGTGGCACTGTTAACATTTGTTTCATTCTAGTATACTGGAATATTTTGTAGTATTGTCAGAAAGAGGGAAGTAAGCATTGAAATTCTTTTTTCCTTTTGATATGTTTTGGTTGTATGTGTAAAACTGTTGCCAGCAGGGAGGCCACAGGGATTGTCCAATATTGGATTGGCTGATTCCAGCCAGCCCCTACAGACCCACCACTGCACATCACTAAACCCACCAGCTAAGCTGGTAGAGCTTCTGCTAAAAGATATTTAAGAAAAAGCAGAACATTGCACTGTTGGAGAGGTGAGGTGGAGGGACTGGGGAAGTGAGAAATTGTCAAAGGGATACCAAGGTCAGTGTCTTGGAGTGACTTTAGGATGCTTGTATTCCCAACTGGCTGTTCTGTTTATGCTGGATATTAAGTTCTACACCTTTAAGGCTTGTTCAGAGAGCAAAGCTGGGGAAAGAAGAAGCACAGGGTTTGTTTGCAGAAACTGCACTTGCTCCTCCAAATTCCTGCTCCTGGACTGTGTTGTCTATGGATGGGCAGCAAGAGAGAGCTCTCCTTTGCTTTTCAGTTAGTTTTTAGCTAGCTGAGGCAGAGAAGTTCCCTGGACTGTTTTTTTTTCATTTTTCTTGGAAGTGTTTGAACCAGTTCTGGACTGAAAAACCCAGAAAATCACTCGGAGCTCACACCTGTGGCCCACTGGGGCCCAGGATGGCATTTTCCAGCACCAGAGGGACTGATAAGAGACTGGGTGAGCTGAGTTACACCCATGGCATAGACTTCTTCAATTTTGCCATCTCCCTTCAGAACGGCGAGAGGTTTTATTGTTTAATATTGTTCATTGGTTTTATGCTTGTGGGCACTTTGCTTGTTTAATAAACAGGTTTTTCCACTTTTCTCTCAGGAAATTTTTCCAGAACCAGCTGAGGGGAGGGGCCACTTGAATTTGCTTTCTAGAGGGACCCCATCCAGAGGTTTCCTCCCCAAATTTGCCCTAAACCAGACCAGTCAGGGAGGTGGAAGAGGGAGACGAGGAAGAGAAGGGAGGAAGAGGAGGGAGGGAGGGAGGGAGGGAGGGAGGGAGGAAGGAAGGAAGGAAGGAAGGAAGGAAGGAAGGAAGGAAGGAAGGAAGGAAGGAAGGCAGGCGAGAGGAATTGGAAGTGCTTCAGGTGCTAGAGAAATTATCTACTGCAACTTTTGGAAGACCCTATGCTGAAGAAGATGGATATTTCCTGAAGGAACTTTTGCTCCTGGGCAGCCCACACTGCAGCAGATTTTGTCCTGAAGGACTAGAGTCTGTGGAGATGACCCACACCAGAGTGAGGCAAAAGTGTAAGGAGGAATGACTGGTAGAGAGAATTCATTAGGTACTAACTGTAACCATCTAACTCCCACTCCTATTATATTGCTTGCTGGGAACATCCTGGAGTTAGCAATGAAGGAACAAACTGAGCCTGGAGGCAGAAAGGTGCTGTTTTCATGTTTGTCTTGTTTGTCATTATGAAAATATATTGTAGTTATTTATTAATAATTTTCCCTAAATTTAGTCTATTTTTTCTGAGACAGTTGTTGGTAAGTCCTCTCTGTCTTTTTCTTCTAAATATTTCTAATTTATTTTCTTTTTCTCTTTTCTCCCCTGTCCTGTTGAGAGGGAGAGTGAGTGAGCAGCTGGGTGGGAGTTCAGCTGTTTCTCGAGATAAGCCCATCACAGTTATGTCATCTTGTGAAAATAGAACTGTTATTTTTATGCTTGCATATACTTAATACATTCATATATATACTATATATAAAAAATTACTAAATTGTAAACTTGGTCAAAATGTGTTATGCATCCAAAATTTGAATCATGTGGAGTTTGTATTCTAATCTGAAACCTATACATGATGGTTGCATAGATTTCAAGGTCTTGATTGAAGTAATACCAGGGTATGCTTTTTGTTTTCCAATATCAGTGGAAAATTAAATGTATGAAGTTTAAAGGTTGAATTATTAAAACACAATTTTCCGAGAAAAGAAAACAACTCTTAAGTGCTTAAAGGTTGAGTTGTGAATACATTCTGAAGAGTATGAGATGCTAAAAATATGTAGACTCCTGCAAATAAAGTAGTGACTTTGAGGGGAAAAACAACTGCTATTTTTAATTCATGATATCATAAACCTTGATCTTTGTTGTGCTAACTGAGTACTGAATGTGTTTTCAAGCTGTCCTTTGTGAAGTTAGCATACAGTCAATTTGCCAGGCAAGAGTAAGTATTTCAGATAAAACTGACTGAAATTTGTCTACAGTTTGTAAAAGAAGTACCTTCCATATCCAGGAGTTTTCAATGCAAGCAAAAAGGAGAAGTAGCAGGTGTGTTTCAGTTACTGGTTTTACATTTTCCTTACATTAGCAAATTACTGTGAAAGTCATACGCTAAGCCATAGCATGACTCCTTGATGTTGCAGGCGTGTCTTAAAATACAGCTTAGAAACTAAGCAAACTCCATCTTTAAACTACATGGATTATTTTTCCCACCACTCCCACCCTTAATTAGAAATTTGTTTAGGATTTTCATTAACATTAAAGGTTTCTGTGATTCAATAACATTTTTAAGTAAATAGTGTCCTGAGATACTGGAATCTTCAGATACATTACATGCAACTCTACTCCTTTGTGTTAATTTAAAACACAATAAGGAATCTGCGTTACTCTACCACAGTAACAGCAAAAATAGAAACTATAGTCACGAAGTTGAATAAAAAAATTAGCCCCTTTTAACTAGTCTTAAAGAATACTTTTCCTACATTTTTCATTTTAGATGTGAGCTACAAAAGTGTAAAATTCTGAATAACTAATAGACTGTATGCCAATGGCCCAATTTAAAAACATGAGAAATCACAATCAGGTAAGAAATAAATAAATAGGACTATGATGTTTATCTTCCAAATAAAACATAGATCACTATGTGTATGATATAAATTTCAAATATTTATTTTTCTTAATGAAGATAAAGTGTAGAATGTGTACTATATAAAAAATGTAAACAAAAATAATGCAATTCCTATGCATTAAATTAAAATAAAATATAAATAAATAGGAATTTCAAAATAGGACTATATAAATTACAATGAGCATAAGACTTAGAAATAAAAGTATGAATTTCATAGTTTTAAAAAAAAAATTTAGATTTTGGGTGGGATGGAGCTATCCAGAACTGACATTGGAAATTATAAAAAACTTAGAATTTAAGCTGCTAATTGACCTGGGAACATAACCTAACAATTTGGGTGCAACTCCAATTTTGCACTGGATTAAATAAAAGTTTTAATAAGAAAAGGACAAAGGCACAACAGAACCAGACAGTGCTGATAATTTAATAATATACAGCAAATGAATTACTTGTAAAATTGCTTTGTAAGACTCCATGACTTGATAAAAATGTGGAACCTTGGAAGAAAGGTGAATCATGAATTAGTGCACAGACACAGAATGCATCATGACCGTAAATGCTTCTGTTTAAAAGATGAGGAAGGAAGGGATCTGCACAATGCAAACTAAAGAGGAGGGGCAGAAAATTATGAGGAAGCCAAAGACATTTGCAAGCTTGAGCAGTTGCAAGGGCCAAGTCTCCTCCTGCAGTTTGGAGGAACGAGCAGGAAAGGAGTTACTCAAGTGTGTGTTGTGTGTGTGTGCAGATATAAATACATGTTCTCTATGATTTAAGGAAGGATTCAGCATTTGAATTTTGCAATTTGATCTTACTATATGCTAATCGCAATGTAGATTACATACAAAGATTATCAATATCTAAACAGATCTATAACTTGACACCTGTGATTTATTATTGAGTAGGATTATTTGCAATGCTTGTGGTTCTTTATAACTTTTTTAATAACTACTTTTTTGGTTCCTTCCACTCACACAAAACTATATATAGAGTTGAAGATACCTTGGAAGGAAGTTTTGTCAAAAGAATTGGTAAAAAGCATAAGGAAAGTATTAGACACAGTTTTTAGTAATTTAAATTTCTAATATTTGATTTTTAAATGATGAAACATCCAATAACCCAAATGACCCTACATAAACATATACATGGAATAAATTACTTCAAATGAAAGCACAAAAATTATTTGTTCAGCTGCTCTAGTGGCTGGAAGGTTAGGAACAAAAGCTATTATTGTTCAGTGTATTTTTTCACAGGAAATAGACAGTGGCAAACATACAGTAGTTCAACACATGAGATCAGAGACACAGTTTTTATAGTAAACCGAAACCAGATGTTGGAGGGACTCAAGACCTTTACAGAAATTATTACTTAAGTTTGCCTTAGAAAGCAAAGAAAGTTTACAGAAAGTCATGTACCTGATTAAGAAAAAGACAGGTTACAAAAGCTATTTATTCAAGGAAAAATATATGTTTTATATATAGAGTTAGTTATGTACATAGGATTTGAATTTTATTTTCATTTGGTTTCTGAATGAGTATGCTAACTTCATACTACTAAACAAGTTTTGAAATAAGAAAAACATTACATTTTTTTAAACTGAAGGCCAGAATTTTGCAGTAAGCCCTTGAAGTTTAAGGTCCATCATTAATGGATACAGAATTAGTCATTAAAGAATATTTATTGGAGAAAAAAATTGATTGTATGGTACTATATAGATAGTATATAGCTTCTCATGCAAGAGTCTTTCTCTAGTTAAATATTAATGATTTGATATCACTGGATGCTAACTAGTTTAATAAGAATTTGATGAAATGGTCAAAAATAAGGTCTCAGTGCTGCATTCCTGCAGGTTTCTTGCAAATAGGCACTTAAGTAAAAAAAAAAAAAAAAGGCAAGACCATAACATGTTAGACACCAAGGTTTATCTGCCATAGGGCACAGATCTATGGGAAATGAAACACTACTTCTAGTACCTCCCAAACTATTTGTTCCTTTTTGACTTTTTCAGACCATGGTATGCAGACATTGGGCTAAATTTTCCTAGCAAATGTTTTATTTCCTAGCAAGGATTTTATTTTTTATTTCTGTATTATTTTTTTGCAAGGTTGAGTTTAAATGGGTTTAAAAAATGGAGGTACTCATCTTGCTTTTAGTCCTTTTTTAGTCCATTACCTCTAGAGCTTTAGAGTCTTGAAATTCTGGAGCTGAGTAATCTTGCTATTTTGGAGAAATGTTTGTAGGTAATATGTAATGAGTAATAGGAAGCATTTCAAGAGCCTCTAATATCAGAGAAGTTGTTGGAGGATGTAATAATCATCAAAGAGAAGTTTGTGCCACTTTATTTTAACTCATAATTTGAAACCTGTTAGTCTTTTTCAAAGCTTCATGGACATTGAATATATAAATTAAATGTATTACAAGTAAAATGACAATAATCCTAATATAATACAAATAATTAAATGAAATTATATGAATCATAATTCATATGAATATGCAAAGAATATTTGTAAGCACTCAGAAAAAAGTAACCTGAACCTCAAGTTTCCCAAAGGTTGCTTATTAGAACTTCATCCTGTTAAATGCTGTTAAGTTCCAAGTGGAACTTCCTTGAGCAGGATTTGTGGAATATGTTTTACCCAAGACCTACTTGCAGGTACAAACTGCAAGGTACAGCTTGCAGGTGCAAGGTCTAACAGAGAAAACAAATGTCCTTACATTCTCTCAACAAAGTTTCAAATGTGTGGTTTGAGTTTAAATTGCAAATGAATAGATAAGCCTGTGTAAAATTCAGATCTTAACAAAAACAGGAAAACATGGACTAGACTCTACAAAACGGATCAAATAGAATGCCTTTAGTCTCCTATGTTTATGCTTAGACAATAAGTACTTTTGGTAACATTTTATCCTGTCTGATTGATTAAATATTTATAATTGTGTAAATGCAAAACACTATGGGCTTTTTCATGATATTAAATGCTTAAACATTTGATAGTAACAAATTCACATTATATTCTAGTTCTTATGCTAGTTGTAAAAATTCTTACTAAATTTCCATAGGAAAAATAATCTATAGTGAATTTTTATTAATTTAAAGTTCATTTATGGCATTCTGCAGTTTGATCTACCCTCTGCACTATCCATGATAAGGCAGTATCCCATAATATACCTTATCTTATTAGATAATTTCAATTTGTTTTGAAAATTTCCTTGCAGTGACTGTCTATTTAAACATAGAGGTTGACATTGAGGACATAGATTTACATTGATCTGGGAAGATACTACTTGCATACAAAGGTGTGTATGATAGCACCTATTGCAAAATGTTCTTGGATCTACACATTTTCCTTCTTCTTACGTTGTTCTACTGTAATGAATGAAATATATAATAGAATTCATGGGATGAGCTAATAATTTAATATTCCATTGGGATGTAACGGAAACATTGGGCAGTTGTCTTTAAATGGTTTTTCAAGCATTTATGAAAGATTCAGAACAGGCTGATGTTGGAGGAAATGTTCTGAGCCAGATGACCCTAGTATGTACCCAAATCTTTTGATCTTGCTGTAGATACAGATGAGCAATTGTAAAAAAAGAGAATTTTTTTTCTGTCTGGCTTCTACTAGGAAGGTGTAAACATCACAAGTTAAGCAACAGTGATAAAGAATGTTTCTAATTGGCATGCTTGCTGATCATTTCAAAGAGATAAATGATCAAAGAAACTGGGCTACCCTCCTGTACCTAGAGATGACTCTTCCAGCTCAGGACTAATGTAGTTTCATGATGATTGTTTTCCAACACAGCTATACAGAATTGGAAAATGCTGATTACTGTTACTTTTCATCTTATAATGTATTAGGGAAATAAATATATAATGGCCAACATTAAAGTAAAGAAACTAAAAATTCTGCCATCACTGTTAGTGGAGAGGAGCAATAATTAATTTTATGGCTAGTATGTTAAGTATGGAAAGTCTGCAAATGAGGTAATAAGGATGTGTTACATGAAGAATCCTTAAAAGACATCCATAAAGCTCTGGGGTGATTTTCAAGACACTTTAAAAACTAAATTTAACAACAGTGAAATTCACAAGATACTGCAATGTGAAAAAAGATGTAATCTTAACTAATAAAATAAGGTATATTATCTGCATTAGAAGATAAAATGCCAGCAGGTGTAGTTCACAAGCTCATGTGTACTTTTGTCTGTTTAAGGATAAACCAAGATTAAGGGTACTATTGCAGAGGAAACTGTTCTCTTGAAAATAGATTGATTTGATATGTACTAATTTTGCCTCTACTAGCCAAAAGGATTGTGAGTGAGCATGAGGCAAACATTTTGGACATTTCTTTGTTATCCTTACATTCTATTGGTGATAAAAAGGTATTACTTTTTTTTTTTTTAATGAACAATTATATAGTATTTTATATAATAATTTTCAAAATTTTTTAAGACTGGAAAAAGCATTGCCCTTATGCTTAGAACAATGAAAGTTTGCATAGCAAAACGACCTTGAGTTTAGTTAGGTCAACACTTTGTAAATTCAGGTAAGTAGTAGATGCAGCTAAGGGTTAACAGGGTTGTACAGGAGTGAGGGCAGCATCTGATGAACAGTGGACGCAGAAGCAGGAGATTTCTGCCTCCATTTTTTTCTTCTGCTTGACAATACCACTAATGGAGTCACCAAAGCCCTCTTCCCTATCCCTGTCTTATTTTCTTTGTTTCACAGGAATGATCCATATTCTCACCCTTCTCCCATACTACCCCACCTTTTTGATAATAAAAGTCAGCCTTAACCACACTTCTGGTGAACCCAAGACAACTCTTTTCATGAGTACTAGAAGGACAAACAAAATCAAAAGAAAATTACTTCTGTAATAGTTGAGTTAGTTCAGTTAGCATTGAAGGTATTTAAAAAAAATTTAATTTTTTTAAACTGTATGGGAAACAGCACAAAGTTAAAAATGCTAATTGTTTATCATTTTACTGTGATGCTGTTTATATTTATAGCATATTAAGAGGCGTAGGAGTGCATAAACATCAATTCAGTTTTATATTTCCTAGTATTGTAGCATAAAATAGAAAAGTCATTATCTCACACTAACATGTTATTCTGCTTAATGGAATTGAAGGATTAATTGATATTGAGTTCTGCTGTAAAAGTACATCTTCTCAGCTCTAGATATCAACGTTCTATCTAAAAATAAAAATTAAAAATGCAAACCACTTGAGTTGATCATAAAAGCCAAAATTATTATAAAATTATATTTACAAGTCTTCTGCATATATACTCATTCACATATGTTATCCAGTTAAATATTTTTCCAATAGACACTGCAGAAAACTCTCCAAGGCCTCTTTTGACTTTAACAGGTTTTAGATCAGTTCTGATAATGTTGTAGTCCTTAAAATCTTGCAGAAGTAGCAGTCTCCACAAACAATTTTCTTACATTACAGATGCATATTTTTCTGCATATGTTGGATAAATTTATCTTCTATCATTTATATTTGTATTTAAAACAATATATTAAATTCTACTAGCTTTGAGATGCTACACTTCTAGTTTTTTTAATAAATACCTATGCTGGGAAAGAATTGCACTTCAATAACCTATGTAAATATATTGCATATTATTAGACCTTAAAATTACATGTTTGACAGATAGCACACAGGTTCTCAAGGGTATTATTGCAATCTGTGAAACTTATTAACTGTGATTTCATAGCCAGTGACAAAAGATAATAATAAAAAAAAATCATCTGTTAAGTCCAAGAATTTGTCCATAGATAATAAAAAGTCATAATTTCCATACATGACTGAGAAAAAATAAAATTTATCACCTTTATTTGGCTCCATTCATCTGATCAAAAACACATTATAAACAAAAATTTCTGTATTTCAAAAGTTTATAAATTTGAGATTTCACATAGCAATCTTTTTAGACTTGACTAAAAGCCAGTTAAAATCCTGGAAGTGCAAAGCATGCCTGTAAAAAAAAAGATGAAGAAAACCTGCAGACATTTTCTGTCAGAAACACAGGGGCTGGGGAAAATGTACCAGATGCTCTTGGTTTAGACCCCTGGAAGTTGTGGATCCAAATAATTTTCCTAGACCATACATATATTAATACATGCTGGTTTTCCTGCTAATGTGAGCATATTTTATGCTCATGTAGAAACTTCCACTGGTTTAGATTTTTCTCCCCTCTGCTTCTCTCCCTCACCCTAGTCATTACAACAATTTCTGCTTCTTCAGTAATGTAGGGATTCTAGATGATTTTTCTTTCACTGACTGTAGTACTTCAGCATCTTCTTATACCTGTTCATTTTTAGTGACCCAGCAGCTGAGCTATACTGGAAAAGTTAAGCAAAGAGTCCATCCTGAACAGTTCATAGTTCTGTGTCTTCCTGAAATAAACCAATGTTTGCTGCCAGAAGTTCTTCTATTTTTTTAAACATTTTGAGAATTATAACAAAAATTTGAATAAGTTTTGCTGGAATTAAGTAACCATTCAGAATTACTCTCTCACAAATCAGAAGATGAGTTTTACCATTCTGTTCTCCACAAGAGTTTATTGGTCCTTAGCCAAGGATGAGAGATTGGAGAAGTTGGTTTGAGTTTCTTGGGTGAAAAGAAGGAATTAAATCTGGTTTTTGCAATGTAGAAGAATAATCTAAAATTGGATAGTAATTTATTTAAAATACAACAAAATGAACAAATTAATGAAAAAACATGAATGCTAAAGTGGCTTTTCATAAAAGCATAGTTTGTGGTGTTGTAGTCCATATACAAGAATTTTAAATCTACATTATAATGAATTCGGAAGATTTTCTTAAAACAGGTGTCTCAACATGACATATCTTTTTATGACAGCATCAAGAATGCATTTTGGCATGGCAAAAATTGAAGGATTTGTCATTTGAAAAATTGCTAAACAACAATTGATTAACATGACTTTGTTTTCCCATCTGGTAGATCCAAAGTACTTCTGCAGCCAAGCAACATTGTGGTAGTTTTCATTATGTTCCAAGAATAAGTAACACATGAAATAAAATTTAAATCTCTGACTTTTCAGTGAAAGAAACTTGGATTCTCCAAAATATTATCAATTTTTTTCTTTTAGACAATGTACTATATTAATGTTAATACCTCTATGAATGAGAAAATAATTAGCAAAGGAACAATAGTCACTCTCAGGGCTTTTTTTTTTCCTCTATCATTATCTATTTTATCCCAATGTATCCCAATCATCTTCAGGAAATACACTTTTTTTTCCTTCTTGCATCTTTCTTGTTGTGTCATTCTTTTGCTGCCCAGCACTCTCAAGCTTTCTGCAGGGAAGTAGGGAGAGTGACACTTTATACTGAAGCTTGATAAATGAATTCTTTGCCTTCTTGTTTCTAGGTAAGTGGACCATTAAGCTGTATGTCCTTGACTTTCCCTGTTGGTAGGATGAAAATATATAACAACAAAAGGATTTAACATTGAGTAAATTTTATTTTACTTCCTGTGATAGTATATTTTATAAATGATTTCCTTAATATACTAAATGATTGAAAATGTGGTAGAATGATTAAAATCTGATATACTTCATGTTTCCACAAGTCTTTTTGAACTTTATTGTTTAAACATCTTAACTTAGGCTTTAATTCCAACTTGCATTATGTGAAGATTATAGGAAAAAAAAGGAACTCCTCTGAACCAGTTTTTATAATGTGCATCCTTAACTGACAATAAGTAATTGGAAAAGAATTGTTGTATTTGTAAGGTTTGACCTTGACATTGTTTGTGTAGGCCTCCAAAGCAATTATTGTAGAAACTGAGATGGAAAACAATGGCAAAAAACAGACAGAAATGCTTGAATTAGTGCAAATCACAAACATAGCTGAATGGTATTAGATGACAGTTTGCTTTTAATGAGGGAAGACATGAAGTAATTAAATCTTGACATACAATTATGAAAAATATCAGGTAACAAGCCTGCTACGCAATATAAAATAAGAAAAGACATTTTCTGAAAACTTGCCTGATGCTCTGTCATCTGAGACTGTTCTTTATGAGTGCAGGGTGAAGGTCAAGGAGGTATCTCAACTCCATCAATCCTTTGGACAGTTACAAATGACCTTTCACTTTTCATAAGACATTCAATATTCTGAATGGGGGGGATACATTTTTCTGTGTTTAGAAAATAGCAAAATTGAAACCTTTTATAGCGCACAAGGTGCATTCGTGTTTGCATCTCCTGAACAGCTCATTCATTTTTAAATGTTCATTGACACCAAAATCTCATTTACATGAAGTAAATTAATTTAAAATACTGTATCTGTTTCAACATGTATTTTAACTTTTCATATTTGTATTTCATTAATTTTTATGATTTTTTAAATGTGTATTCTATTTTTTCTTCAAGAAATGTTTTAAAATACTATAGTGCTTTAGATGTATGGTTTTGAAAGGCTATTCTTTTGATTTGATATTGATGGAAATCCAGATGCTACATCATATTTTTGTTTCATATTTATTTTGCAAGGGTTAAATCTCAAAGTCTGTTTTTATCTTGATTTCTCAAGGTGTGTATGAAAATTGTGTTAGATCATGTACCACCAGATGCATATTTCCTTGTGACTTACAGAGTTCAGCTTTAATCCACAGGAGTTTCTGTATGTAAACAGACCTTGTTCTTTGATTACATAAACTTTGATTCCAGTGGTACCTGTGTGAAGTAAGAATTGAGGATTTAGTTGTTATTATTTTTGTACTGAGTAAAAAAATTGGTGTCAAGCTACTATTTCACCTGTATTTTGGAAAGTCCTAAATATTTTTTGCCTTTTCCACATAAATTAATTTATTCCTCCCATTTGTTACACAAATCAAAGGAACTTGAAATTCTAAACAAGAACTGCTGCTGGATCTCTGATACTCTGCATTATGAGCAGGAAATTCTTTTGCTAACTTCAGTTGTACTTTAGTATATAAATAAAGGAGAAAAAAATAAAATCCAAATATGTACAAATGTTACAAAAGAGTGGGATATCTTCATTGGAGAAATGAAAAAAAAAACCCTTTGAAATAGAGCATGGTAACAGACTGAGACACATTTTGGAACAGAAATGTAAAATTACATAGGGAGAATGCAGGTACATATCTTATAGTATCTTAGCCCACTTTCTGTATTTAATCAAAGATGTTAGAACATACAATAAAATTCTATCAGTTTAGAAGAATCTATTACTACTTTTACTGCTGAAAGATAGGTTTACTTTCAGCTGAACATACTTATTTATTTAAATCATACATAATATCTCATTCATTTCCTTTAGAAATATTATTCAAGGTCTGCCATGGGCAGCAATTTAAAATAAAGCATAGGTAATTTTATTGGACTTGAAAAGCTATTCAGAACAGAATTATTAAAACAATTATCGGAATCTCAAATTGGTTAAACCAAAGTGACATTCATAATATCTCAGTAATTTGTTTTCCAAACTATGTCATCCTACTGTCTTCAAAATCTTGTGATTTAGTTTACCTGTATCTTACTTACTTGCTGATTTGTTACTTGCACTTTACACTGAGGTAGTTTATATACTCAGACTAGTGTAAATCTCAAGTTAGCACAGTTTGAGAAACATTTTTTTTCTCTCTCACTCACTTTCTTCATAGGAAGGTCGGAAATGGAAAAATAGGAAGAAGCATTTCAGGACATTTTAAGGAAGAACTCCAGGTCAAACATTGTCCAATATGTGCTCTTCTATGTATAAAACACCATTAACATGAGCTTGACTTTCAGGAATTTCACCTAAATTAAATCAAACAGAATTATAGTCCACAAGAGCAAATGTTTGGAAACATTTCCTAAGACTACTTAATTACATTGAGATATAATGGGTATATATATGGCAAAAATATTGAAAACAGCTATTTAAATATTTCAGAAAACTTCCCTTAATTTTGATGAGGTACATTCTGTTTCAAAGCAATTGCTGAACCAACTTCTCCTCACAAGGAAGTTGCAGACTGCAATGAGGTCTCTCCTCTGTCTCCTCCAGGATGAACAGACCAAGCGACCTTGGCCACTCCTCTTATGGCTTCCCTCAAGGCCCTTCACCATCCTTGTGTCCCTCCTTTGGGCACTTACTAATAACATTATGTCTTTCTCATATTTTGGTACCCAAAACAGAACTTGAGGTGTGGCTGCCGCAGAGCAGAGCAATCCCCTCCCTTGCCCAGCTGGTGATGCTGTCCCTGATGCCCCCAGGACAGGGTTGGCCCTCCTGGCTGCCAGGGTTCTGATGATTCAACTTGCCATCGACCAGGATCACGAGGTTCCTTTCCATGCTGCTGCTCTCCAGCATCTTATTCCCCAGTCTGTCCATACATCCAGGCTTGCCCCATCCCAGGAACTTTCCCTTGTTATACTTCATATGGCTGGTGATTGCCCAGCCTCTAATAAATCCTCTTCCTCCACATCTTTTAAAGGACTATGCACGTGTCTTTCCTGGAATTCAAAACATTATTTAAATTGGTTCTTTCTTAAAATGGTAAACATTTATCTTTTAACAAAAGGCTGCTGAAAATGTTCCTGTTTAAAATTTCTGATCTGTTTTCCTGCTAAGTTGTTTCACTCTGATGTGATACAAGCAAGTACCAAATTTAATGTATGATATAGTTAGTCTTTCTATTGGATTAATGTATGTATAAGCTGTATTTTAAAGTAAATTGGGAAAAATAAAGTTGACCAATGCAAGACATTCCTTTTTCTCTTAAGCTGTTATTAACTTGAGTTTGTGAATGTTAATTAGGCACTTAGTCCAAATTTGCACCTTAATGAACCTGTAAATTGTAGTCACAGCCTCAGCAGATAACAACTGCGTTCTGGCCGATCTTTTCTTACATGTAGGTTAACATGGTGAAAATATAGATACAGCACATGACTTTTTTTTCCTTTTAAGACCTGTGTCTTCTTGGTTTGAAACTAAAGCTCAAGCTGTGATATTCAGAAGGAAAAGGCCAAAAGTGAAAAAAAAAATCTCAAGCTGACTAATATCCAGTGAAATAAAATTTATTTAAGCATATTCATGACTCAGAGTAAAGCTCAAAGACATACTTACCTGCAAAGGCAATGACTTCTAGCCAGGCCATATACATTGAAATAATACAGTATCTTCTTTAAAAAAACACAAACAAGCAAACCAGCAAAACCAAAAGAAATTAAACATAGAAAAAAATGGCCAACATTATTGTGGAGATTTTACATTAAGAAAAATAGAAACTCAGTGTGTGTTCCCAGAACAACCATTACTCAGTCACAGTGCAAATATATGAAAATACAGTGAAGTTAATACTGTACAGTATATGGCACAGAAATACAATATAATATGTACAGAAAGTGCAAAGCAGCAGAATTACAGTTGCTGTGGGAACCATACTTGGAATTTAATGACATTTGTTTGTGTCATATCTCAATCATAATGTTGCATTAACGTAGTCATTTGCATTTAATTCTATATTACATTCCCAGTTTAGAAGAACACATTTGCAGTTGCTCATGTCTCTGCTTCCAACAATGATTCAAAATTATATACTTTCTAAGGTTATTTTGACAGAATTATATATAACTTCATGATGGAGCACCTCATTACCCTGGCAAGAGACCTTGAAGCAGGAAGTAGTTTGTGAGAGGGTTTGGTATTGGCAACTAAAAATCTTGTTTCTAAAGATGGTTTATGAACTACACTATTATGCTGTTAAGCCTGTACTTTCATGGATGAGCATTTTTGTTGTGGGGCATGGAGCACTTAATTATTTCTCAGTGACCACAACTTCAACGTGAGTGGTCTGAACGTGTAAGAAAATAGCTTGAATGATCCAGTTAAGGTTCAATTTGTGAAGGTCCATAAGCTTCTGTCATCTCTTCTACTACAGAAAAGCAGTGATAAGGAGAACTTAGCATGGAAGTAATGAAGTAGGGCACGGAATCAACATTTTGTTTGAAAACAACCTAATGGGCATTAAGACCAAAAGAAAATTATATGTAATAGTATGAAAAATTCTGTATATAATAATGTACAGAATATTATGTATAATAATAACTGCAAAGTGATTATGAATTTATTTGTATATGATACTGTTACTTGAATGGAGATGTCCCTTAGGTAATCTATGCATAGACCAAGATTCTTTTCTTCAAGCAATTAAACAAGGAAAGCAGGTGTACTGTTCATACCTCTCTTATGAAGAACCATCACTGACATGAAATAAAGGTAAAACAATGACCCCTAAAAGAAGTGAAAGAAATTCTAATCAGTTTCACCAGGAGAAGGACTTCACCTTGAAAATTCCACCTAAGTTTCTTTTAAACCAGGTTCCAGAACATGTATTGAGTATACAGATGACTGAAAAGATCTCAACATATCCATTTATTTTAAAAGATTACAAGGATTAGAGTATGTTTCCAGAGTAAAAGACAGCAGAGAGAGTGAAATCAGAGGAAATAAACATTACTCTTGAGCACAAAGGCAAGGCAGTATCATGGAAATCTCCTAAATTCTTTTCAAAATTTTGGCCATATTGTTTTATGAAAACTCAACCAAAAATCAAACACAGTTATTGGGACCTGTTGAGATAATTGCAACCATTACGTGAAGTTGCTGACTTCAAATTCCAGCCATATTCAAGGTCATTTCATTGTGAAAAAATCCTCTCTTCTACCACTTGCCAGCATATGCTTACTGAAGACATTTTGAATTTAACTTTAGGTTCCCTACTACCTGCCCACCACATTTATTTACCTTCGGTATCGTTTCACAACATAATAGTCGTCATTTATTTATGGTTATCTATTTTGAGAGTGTCAGGAACAACAAGGTTTCCTGCTTTAGAGAGGAATTAATTTATTTCAAAGTCACTGCTTTTCTTTGAAGGGTCTAAATTATTTATTTATTTAATAAGAACCTTATACAATTTCTTACTGTCATCTTACTACAATTCAAGTTACTACTAAATTTTTGCTCTTGTTGAGTTGTAGGGTTTACTTTACTCAGTTGGAATGCTTATCTCTAAGAAATAGATATTTCTCTTATCAGTGCAACTAATCAAATCAGCATGTGATTGTAAAATCTGTAGGAGCAATAGAAAAGTATTCTCATTAACCAATCTTGTTAAGTGGTCATGAGTAGTTGTCAATCGTTTGTCAATACCCAGATGGTGAAATGCTTAGTGATGACAAAAGTATTCATGCAGTAAGCAAGAAGTGCTTGATCTGAAGCATTGCAAGGTCAAGAATTTTTGATTCAAAATCTGGACAACAGAATTCTATAAAGCTATATAGTAGATGCGAAATGACCAGCAGTGCTGTAAGAAATACAGTACAAGGAAGGTAAATTTCATACAAACCTATTCAGAATTAGTTTCAGACTCGTAAAGCATCTTACTGCTAGCAGATTTCTCTTGAATGAATATAACCGTAGGAAAAACAAGGCCTGAGAGCTAGTTATTAGTTTTCTCCAAGTACTTTGGCATGGATATATTGGCTTGACATATCCACAAAGAAAATGCTGAACACCAAAACTAAGGAAAGGGATGTTATTTGTCTTAACACTGTAAAACCTCAGCATTTATTAATGGCTTTGTAAATATAGTATATCCTGTTGAATGAAGTATGCCACATCTTTTTTCCCTATCCTTTCTCCTTCCCGGGCTGTAGAGTACACTTATCATTGAATTCCAGACCCACTGAATTTTAATGGAACACCAGCTTTAAAGTGGGCTCTCTGTCAAAAAAAGTTCAAAGAAATTTTAATAACTGTTAAATATTTTCACTGATGATCAAAGACCAACTGACATGAGTAATGTCATTACAAATGTGATTTGTTGCTATTGATCTTTTCCTATCATGACCCATGATAACCTTTCTTTGGGTCATAAACCAAAAATCTCTTAAATTTTTACCCAAGTAAGTGCAAAATTTTTAGAGAATAAGCTGAAATTAGCTGATGGTTAGGTGCAGAAAAGATCTGCCCATTTTTAATTGTCTTTTGTTTTCCATTGGGTATTTGAAAAGGAACATGTAAAATGTGTCTGAAAAATGGATAATAGAATTGGAGAGACTGTCCCAGCAGTTAAAGCCTTTCAAGCCACCAGAACACGGTTGATGCTTCCAGGCTTTGATTGTCTGTTGTAAAGCACCTCCATTTTTCTATTTGTTGGGAGGGGTCTATGCTAGAGAAACTTTCTGTAAGGATAAATTGGCGGACAAGAATCTGTTTACATTCTAAGACTTGTGTCTGTACGGCTAGGTGCCTTCTTTGCTTTTTTCAGTGAGATCATGTTTATCTGTGTGATAGGCTTGCTTGACTGGATGGGCTCTGTGGAGCTTTCCTTTTCCTGGCTTTGAGAAAACTGAAACATTGGAACACATTATGTGTAATTGCAAGAACAGTTAGTAAGCCAAACTTGGAGAGCCTTGGGGCACTTTGGTTTGTGGGTTAAATCAAGCATGAAGTCATGGGAGCAAGAATCATCTCTTTGCCCATAGTTGGCAGCATAGGAAGGAATCAGGCTGGTGCAGAAAGTGGAAAAAGAAAATCAGCTGAGTTCCCCTAAGGCATTGTTCTCATTATCAGCCGGTGAGTAGCTCTGGCTAGAAATAATGCTGCTCATCTACTGTGCATCCTGCTTCTGGCTATAATGAATCACAGTTTGCCAGGGTGATGCATACACCTTGACTTTGGCAGTAATCCACTGTCATAGCTACCTATTCCCTTGTAAGACAACAGGAGGAGGGAACATTTAACTGAGGTAGGAGTCTGCATGAGGGCAGTTCCTTGCTGTCCTGGCAATGTGCCTCTGATTTCACACAGCTCCAGGCATGCGAGCTCTCACTGGGCGAATAATGTTTCAAACAAGCTGGTGGTTGATTCAGGCAACTAACTGACTGGTATTCTCACCTCTCAGTTTGTGGCAGTTCTCATTTCTGTGCCTCTTCTTAGCCTTTATTTCTTCTGGTAATTTCTTTTTCCAAGTCTTGTTTCCTTAGTTTTCACATGAAGCTAGCATGTTTTTTACCTTGCTCTCCTCTCTGATAAGGATCTTACTGCTGACTTTCTTCCATGGTTTATGTATCTCAGCTGCTCAAGGTAGAAATGATGTGAGGATTAGATTATGAAACAGAACTCACCACTTTGTTGCCAGTCAGTTCCAGGGTTACTAAGCTTAGAATATAAACAGAACAGAGTTGAAAAAAATAACAACGTTTTAAGCTCTCCAGAACTTAACAATTCTTCTTTTACATCTCTATGCAAAAAAATGGGTCAGTACCACTGAAGTGAGAAGACTTGACTATTGACTATTTTATACTTCATTTATTATCTTCACTTTACTGTTTTGTTAATCAAGAGAATGAAACAGTAAGTGCTTAGATAGGAGAAAGGAGAAAGTGAATGGAACAGCAGAGCAGACAATGGGGCCCCTGTTTGCTTTAATTGCCAAGGAAAAATGAAGGACATTCTTGACAATGCTCATCACTTATTCTTGCACTGGAGGTGACTGACATGTATCTTTATGATACCTGCCTGTCAAGCTCCTGACATTTAGGCTAAGCCAGTGCTATCCTGTTGAGATATAACCATGTCACTTTCAAGTATCATTAGCCTACATTGCAGCTCAAAATTTCATTAGACTCTATTTCCGGTTCTGCTATGCTTGGAAAATTCTCCTTGCTAAAAAAATTCAAATTCCCAGACAAACCAATTCCCACTGGTGTCTTTTTTATATTAAGGTAATTCAAGAAGTAAATATAAATTTTCAGCCTTTTCTAAAGATGTTTATGGACACTTTTAAAAATACTTGTTGTAAATTAATAATTTTTGTTTCTTTTATGTCAGTAACATTTTAAAAATAGAATAGCAAAACAATAAAGTTAATAACATAACCTGTGGTCAAGTTAATGACCAGGTAATTTTCAGATAGAACCTTCTGCGAAAAAAGATTGACTTAAGGAAGGAAGCTCTAGTTGCATTTCACAAGCAAATTTAGTAAAAAGTAGTAGTTAGAAATGAAATTAGCAATAGTTTCAAAGAAAGGGAGTGTAGCGGCACGTTTTCTGGTTTTTACTTATTGTTAATAATCATTTGTTCTGTAATGGTTTTTCCCAAGTTCCCCCTGTACTTCTCCCCATTTGGTACAATCTCCTGCCTGGGAAATTCCCTTTGTTCCCCTCTGTTGCAATATGTTGTCAATCATCCATTGCTCTCCTCCCAGTGCCTGCCCCCTCCGGGAAGCCTCTCCCCCTCATTCCAGAGACTTCGGAGGGATTCAGTCCTGGATTGGAGCAGGCTGGGAGTCCCCCACCCCTCGCTTCCTATTTGCTGGCTATGTGCCCTTCCCATTCCCCTGATTAATTTTCCCTCTTGTGTCCACCTCTCTTTCCAGTCCCTTATAATCACTGACCCCTCCCCCTGCTCGCTCTCTGCCTCTCAGCCTCCGCCTTGGGCTGGAGCCTCGCTCAGGGCCTGGGCCTGGGCCTAGGCCTGGCTCTGGCCTTGGCCCTCTTAGCTCTCTCTCTCTCCTGGGACACGTGAGTGCCTGCACCATGGGGTGCATGTGACAATAAACTCTATCTTGCCACGAGGCCTCCTTCTTCTTACCTTCATCGAGCCTCACTAACAGCTCTCGTGCAGCTTCTGAACTACTAAGGAGGTAGCGGCCGGTCTGCTAGCCACTGCCCAACCAGACTTGAAACAATTCCCTGCCAGGGCAGCCGGGATTAGCTGGAACACCATCTCCAGCAGGCACAGGGTATTATTTCAAGGGAGGAAATGTGTATAGAGCATATTTAGAATTTCTTATAACACGTTCTTTGGTTTTCTTAAAGGTGTATAACTTTTATGAAGGCTCATCTCAGCAAGTGAATGCCTACACCTGTGTTACTTGTCCAATTCAAAGATGAGAAAAAAGAGGCAATTGAGAGATACCACAGGACATGTTTCTGGATTATTTTGGCTGCCTCTTTTAGACTAACAATAGGTCATTCAGAGCAATTTACTTTTCTCCACTGGCCATACAGGGAATGTATGTAACTGATTCAGATTTAGGTATCTCTGTCATAAATACCTATGTGTGATGCTTCCAAAAGAATAGAAGTAATATTCATGTTGTTAAATTTAGTGCAAACTCACATTTATAACATAATTTTGGAATTAAGTAATGCCTAGTTTAAAGTCATAGGCCTCATAGTTGGCAATCTGTGGGAATTATGCCCTCAACAGCTAGATGTTTGCTATTATAAACATTCACCTTATACAGAGAATTGGTAGGTGCATTGAAGATAGATCTGAAAGGTAAGGGCACTCAAGAAAGCATCATCCTCAGGTGCAAGAAGACTCCTGATACTCAAACAGAAGTGTAGATGTATCAGGAGACATGTTTGGCAAAGCAAGATTTTC
Organism: Acrocephalus scirpaceus scirpaceus; assembly: GCA_910950805.1. Taxonomy (NCBI): domain Eukaryota; kingdom Metazoa; phylum Chordata; class Aves; order Passeriformes; family Sylviidae; genus Acrocephalus; species Acrocephalus scirpaceus. Next base: position 96,152,181 of record OU383773.1, read on the forward strand.
CTGATAGAGCTCCCAGCTCTAAAAGCAGAACACATGGAAAGAAAAAAGGGACAGAATACAATAGTGGAGTCTGAAAACATTCCCCAAGTAGTGTAGGAATAGTTTCAGGAAAGCAAAAATTCAGCTGGAATTCAGCTTTCTGATAGACATTGAAGGCAAAAAAACCTTCTAATGATATGCTGTAAACGATTGAGCAAGGAGCATGTATGTCCAGTGCTAAATGGAGTGGGTGATTTAGCAACAGCAGACATCCAAGGCTTAGGTTCTCAGTACTTTCCTTGTCTCAGTCTCCCAGGTCTCTCTGACTAAGGAAAGAATTCAAGAACCATCATTCAGTGAGTTAGCGATAGCTTGAGAGAACTTAACCCATAAAAGTCCATGGAAACTGATGGGCTGCGTACAAGCATACTGAGAGAACTGGTTGATGTCCTTGCAAGATCATCCTCTGTCATCCTGAAAGTCATAAAATTTAGAAGATATATTGAAATATTAGAAGAAAGAATACGTTTCACAAATCTGCAAAAGAGCATAAAAAACATCCAGGGAACTACAGGCTATTTTAATTAAACTTCAGTCCTTAGAAAAATCAAGGAGCAAATCCTCTTGTAACACACTTCTGGGCACATAAAAGGAGGAAAGTGATACTAGGGAAAGTTGGCATGTTTTAGAGAAGGTAATTGTTGTTTTGATTTTTCTAGTCTTCTGATTGTTCTCATATTGGTGTCAGAGTTCTCACTTTCTCACACTTCTTTCACATAAACAATCCTTTGTTTTTACAAACAACATTGTTTACATATTTTGTAGTAAGAGAAGAATCTTGATTGATAGTCTGTTTGACCAACACAGCTGAGAGGTGGGCAAACCACCCTCCAATCTGCAGTCATTTTTCTAAAACTATAAATGATGAAGTTTCAGAATAAACTGACCTTCTTTGGGCTTCTCCTAGTCCTTGCTGAAAAGCTTCAGTCTTCATGACATCGTTTCGTGTCCTATCATGACAGGTAATTCATGCCTGATCAATCTGATCATCTTCCATGTTAAAGTGTCTGGATTTGTGGATAAGGCAAGAGTAGTAGGTGTGATTTACCCTGAATTTGGGAAGGCTAACAGTATTGTCTCCAGAATATTCTCATGTTCAGCTTATGATATTGCAGTCCAGATGTGTGGCTAGTGAATAGATAAAAAACTGGATGTAGAGGCTGGTAGTGGGGACCAGGAACTGGACAATTATGAAGTTCTGTATTGAGGTCTGATTTGTTTAACTTCTTTATCGCTGACCTAGAGGAAGCAATACAGTGCTTGTTTACCATGTCTGAAGATGACACCAAGCTGGGTGGACAAGTCAATGCACTCAGCAAGGGCTGCCATTCAGACGGACTTGGATAGGCCAAAAGAATGGACCAAGATTTAAGTTCTGCACACGGGAAGGAAGAACGTCCTGCACTTATAGAGGCTGGGGATGGACTGCCTGAGGAGCAGCTCTGCTGGGAAAGATCTGCGGCTCTTCACAGTCAGCTGGATGTGAGCCAGCACTGGGCCCTGGCAGCAAAGGCAACCAACAGCATCCTGGGCTGCATTGGCAGGAGCACAGCCAGTAGATGAGGGAAGTGACTATGCCCCTTTGCTCTATATTTATGAAATATAGTCTAGAATTTTGCAGTTCCTACTGCTCCCACCTCCCCACCCTCACCCTCCAGCCACAAGACAGATTCTGATAATGGAGTGAGTTTATTAATGGAAGGAGTGGGAGGTCATCAAACTGGTCAGAAACTGGACCTGCCCTGGGCTTGTTCAGCATGGAGAAGAGGCAGCTTTGGAGGCATCTATTAGAAATTCTTTATGGTGAGAGTCATGGGACACTAGAACAGGCTGTCCAGGGAAACCATAGGTGCTCCAGCCTCTGGAAGTGTTTAAGATCAGGTTGGAGAGGGATTTCATCAAACTGGCCTCATGAAAGATGTTCCTGCCTTTGGCTGGGGGGCTTGGAACTAAATGACTTTAATGCCTCTTCCAACAGAAATTGTTCTATGATTATGTGACTCTATGGTTCTATGACAGTCCAGCAGTAAAGCATTTTGTCCAGAAAAATTGTGCAATCTCCATTCCTCAATGTTTATAAATTATTAATGTAAGTCTTCTTTTTTGTTAATTTGTTTTAACAGTTAGGAGAGTAAGTTTTCAGTAGAGTTTTTGCCAATATGGGAAAAGGATTTCTCAGGCCTTCGTAGTACTCCTCAGTAAGCTTTTGACTTACAAAGTTTGGGGATTTTTGTTTGTGGTGGGGCTTTTTTGGTGTTTTTTGTAAGGAGCAAGCATGAAAAAGTAATATGTTATGAAAAGAAAAAGATTTCCATTTGCATTGTGGACTAGTGATGCTAGTATGTCTCTTGAAAAGACATAAGGAGGGTTTATAATTAGACAGATCAAAGAGAGAGAAAGATAAACATAATCTATGTTGAGAGTCTCAACAAGAAGCTTGCATGCTGGAGAGTTATATAAATTGTTCCCAGTATTACTAAAAATATTCTTTCTTTATTGCTTATAACAGCTGAGAACTGTCAGAATTTTGATATGTGTAATAGCAAATTAAAATGTTTTATTTCTTTATACTTTCTGTGTTTCCCCAGTAGTCTATCTGTAGGTTAAGAAATCAATTTAATTAAAAATTAATTTAATTTGTTCTATACCAAAGCAGAGCAGATAAGTTGTACTTGGAATAGTAACCTTAATGAAGATAGAATTATAGAAATTGTTCAATAGTTTTAATCAGTTATTTGAGCAAATAAACAATTTAAAAAATCTATTTAGCATTAATCAACAAGAAAGTTTTGCATTTTGTGTGTCTCTTTCTACCTTGCAGCACACCAATATGAAAACATGAATGCAACGATGGGTTCAGCAATAAAGAGTGACAGCTTTTTTAGTAACAATGTTTTGTGGCTCTACATATACATGTATGTGAAATCAGAGTTGAGATCACACCCTATTTAAAGTAATTGGTGAAAAGATATCTTCAAACTTGGCAAATTAACTAATTTCTGAAAATTTTTTAAAGGCACATCAGATAGGCAACACTCAGACTGCAAAGGCTTCAGTAATGCCAACGAGATCTTAGCCTGCTTAAAATAGGCTGGATACATATTATGCCAAGTGAAGAGACACTGACACTTTCAGGAGGATTGGCTAGATATTAAAGTACTGAATAGACTGAATGTTAAAGAGAAAAATGTTAAGAGCTAAATAGTTCCTACCTCTTGGACTTTTCTTTCTGTGCTGGATGTAAATATCTCCCTTTTCTGTGTGTGAATTTTTCAAGTGGTGGAAAAGCCGGCTCAAGGCCCCTTTTTATTGAGGACTGGAGGTATTGCTTGTAGCTTTTTAATCCAGGAAAACATAATCCCATTTTTTCCTCTTCCCTTTTAATTTGATCATTAATTAATTAGTACTATTATATGTCAATGTGTGTTCTTATTGTATGTACCAAAAACATTTGTATCCTCCCAGCCTGAATTTTCTTACCGACCCTATTTCACAGGCACTCATAATTAAACTTGTATTCCATGTAATAGGTTATTGAATCATCTACAGAATTTCTACTTGGGTAAATATTTCCTAAAAATTATTTATTTTAAACATAGAAAATTTTTTATTTATATAGTAAAAAATACATATAAGGTAAATTCTCTTAAAAGATTGAACTGCTATGTTTAACTAATGTTTTCTCTATTATAATTCTGAAAATTAAAAGTCCTGTATTTCATGCTCCAAATTGAAGGAAATTCTTCCTCCCACATCTATTATCATTGAATGATAATTCTCTAAACTTTTCCGAAAGTTATTTTACATCGTTATTAGCATTTTTTAGCTTTGCAGCTGCTTACAAAGTAACTTAAAATGCAGGGATATGGGTAATATTGATTTGCTTTGTTTTCCAAGGGAGTTACCTAGTTGTAATGCTTTGTCGTGTCTTTGACATATTCCAGAATAAAGTCTTCGAATCACAACTGCGTGCATCATGCTTCTCTATATTAAAGCAGCTTGTCCCCAGCAATTATCAGATTACAGCAGTCCAGTTTTCAGTACCCATTTCTATCAATTTTGTGAACAGGGACCTATTCCACAGCGCCTTGATGCTACAAACCCACCATATTTTGTTATCTTTAAGTTCTTGCAGAATGAGAACCTGCTTGAAAATTTCTCTGCATGGTTTGCTATCCCTTTTGAATGACCACAGCCCCTTCATCTCAAGCACTGTCTTCTATTTCACTGCAGACCCACATACTCTGGGCGTGGTGACCTCTTTAAATATCTCACCTATAAACCTTTCATTCTAGTGAATGCTGCATACTGTGGCAATTTGTCTGTTGGGATCATCAGCCTTGCTCTTGAGGTTCACATATGCTCTCTTCAGATGTCTTCATCCAGGAAACACCACATCTCATTCTGCTCACAGATCATAAGATTCCTCTTTGGTTTAGGTCCCTAATCCCTCAGACTCAGAGTCTCTTTTAACTTGTAAGAATAATACTGAAAGGGTAAAAAAAGACAATAAAACTAGATGTAACGACAGCCAATCAGTCAGTAACACCACCACCTCCCCCTCTGCCTTATATCTCCCTTTCCCACTTACAATCAGCAGCAGCTGTAGTGCAATTAAACTCAGCAGGTGTTCGGAGGAATTACATTTTATCACCACCATCCCCTCTCCTCCTCTGCTCCCCCTTTTCTCCCCTCACTCCCACAAGACCCAACTGCCTTTCTTTATGGGTCTATAAAAAATAGAGCAAGTCAGATATATAACAGCACTAAAATATCCAAAGAATTAGTAACAGAAGATGGTGATATATTGAAGAAAATGTGTTCACAGACATTCAGAGGGATTTTTTGGAATAAAAACATTAATATTCCTTAAACTGATAGTTACAAACTCTTCAGGGTGTCTTCATTGTCTTTTCACTTCATGTAAGGCCCTTAACTTGATTGTACAAGGTTCTGAACATTCTTGTCTGGATTCAATAATGTGATTCATCATATGATTATGAAAGCCATGATGATGCTTTCATGTGGGCTACTTGCCTGCTTAAAATTACCTAAGAATGCAAGTGCACTGATGATCATAGTGCTTAGCACTTTGCAGAATCAAATGTTAAATAAGTAATATTATTATCAACTCTTGAAAATACTAAATCTGCAAGGGTTGGATGGAAGACCCAATTTTCTTGTTACTAGCTACTACCATTTGTCAATGAAAAACTAATTCAAAAGATATTTTATACTGCATATTGCCCATTAAAAGGAGAAAAAAAAATCTTTCTTATTTTGCATTTCTTTCTCTGATTCTTGCTCAGTGTTTCCTCATTTTCCTAAGTTTCTTTAGTCTTTCTCTATGATTAATCATCATGTTTTCTAGCAGATGTTTCTATTGGTATTCATTCAGCTTTACTAGTATACTGAATCACTGTAGGACAGTAGTCAAGCAGATGTCAGTGGAAGTGACAAAATATTCTAATTATAAAATGCCAAAATAAAGTTACCACTTTTCTATTAAATTTCACTCTTTTTTTTACTCTAAAATATGACTTTTTTTTCAGATCTCACTGCATTTAGATTGAAAATCACAGAGGCAAATTGTAATTTTTAAACATGGATACTAATATTAGTTGAAACTAATATTATAGAAACAATTATTTATTTTGAATTTATTACTTTAAACACCTTCAGAATTTAATGTTTTACTTTACACAGTTTACATTTCTGTGGGCTATTGTTGATGCAGAAGTTTTCTGTTACAGTTTTTCCTAAGAGCTTATTCAAAACTGGATCTCATGCTCTTCTGCTGATAAAATTTACTGGGGTGAAAAATAAAAGAGTTTTAATTAGTAGGACCACATGTTTCAGCACCACAGGGTACATTTATGTCACTAACCTATGTACCCTGTTTGTAGACTGGAGCTGTGTATGTTTCTGAATTAGGTATTTTAGTAGCAATAACAAAAGTAACAATTTTAATATTTTGCCCCAAAAATACATGAATGCAATCTTCTAAAATTCATAATTTTTCTTTAAAATCTTTTAAACACCCAGAAATATGAGAATTTTTTTCTCTAATGAGAAATACCTGCAGATCAGAATTCTTCTCTAGTTTGCAATTTAATTTCATATAATTTAATTTAATTTCATGTATGCTGAAAGGACACATACATTCAAATGAATCAAGTCAGTGCAAAAGTTCCATACTGCTCATGGAATAAGCATGAAACGTGTGAGGAAATAAATCATGTACTCATATAAATATACATAGAGTCAGAAGAACATTGTACAACCAGATCTAGATGCTGCATTTCTAAGCCTCAGACTGTTGAATATGATACTCTTTCATCATGGCTTTTTCTTCAATGTAATTCTCAAGTATTAAAGCAGCAAACATATGAACAAGGAATGCATATGGAGCCTTATTGATTCCTCTGAACAACTTTAGCAGGACTGGAATCTTTAGAGTTAATAAGACTTTTCAACAAATGAAGATTTGGAATATTATAAATAGTGAATTTTGACACATTATATGGATTGACCAATATAGTGGTACTTGGCCCTAAGGTATTGGGGTATATAACTGCTTAACCCCTGAATCAAAAAGCTTGTTGAGAGTAGTAAGAAATTCTGGGCTGTAGTTCAGGTTTTACAAGGCAATGTGCTAAAGATCTTTTTGTTCTCTCTATCCCAGTTTTCTTTTTATTTTTTTTCCATTCCTTTTGAGTCAGTCTGTCTTTCTCCCTCTAAGCAGCCAAGAAATCAATTGCTCTGGCATTCCTTTCCCTCTACATATAGTTGGAACATTTCTAAACCTTAGTTAATTGTAAAATTTTTGGTTTGGCTTGGAAGTTATCAAAAGATAGACATTTCACCACTTTTCTCATAGCAGTTTAACCTTCTAGAAGGAACTCATTAGAACTGAGTGAGGCATTAAGGCATAATTCACTTGCCAAAAAATCTGACTAGCAGCTAACAATGAGCTTAGTTTGAATTCACCAAATATTTTCCATTCTTCAATGTTAGACATCTAAGTTTCTGTAGGTATAGCTTCTTATTTTACCCTTTAGTCTGGTGGCTGAACAGCCCTCAGGGTTAGGAAACCCAAGTTTGATGTAATGGATCTGAACTGCTGTCTCTTTTCTTTGTCTCAGTGGTACATTACATAATGTGGAGTATAGAAATGGCCCCAACAGAATAATTATTTTGTCTAAATTAACTGGCTGCATTTTTACTGGGACATCATAATGAAAGCTCATTAACAAAGAGGAGTATTAAATCTTTATCTTAGCATTTCAGGAGTGGTGTTTGAGGAAAGAGACATAAATGTCTTCCTCTTTTTTCCTTTTTTTTTACCTTATAAATATCGCATTAGGCATTCTGGAATGGGATGTGTTAATTCCAGTACAGTAAATACATCCTGCAAGTCAAAGATGTTAACATGATCCCATCTTTTTATAATAAGCAATTAAACAAGGTCTGGGATTTTGAGTACAAAGACTTTGGTCTGCCTCACAGAAATTCCTGTGTAAGTGATCACAATTAAGTAAAGCCTTTTTGAATTATATCTAAAGAAGGAGAGAAAAATGACAGTAAAGCATTTTTAAAAGGAAGTACTGAAAAATGCTTTTATTTTTAGCAATTTTTTGATTTTGTTTCGTTTTCTGAAACAATCTTTATAAAAAGAAAATGTTCTAGTGCTTAGACAGTACTATGTACAGTTCTGGTCTCAGTAAGAAAATATTGTGGCATTAGAGAAAGTACATGTAAGGGCAACTAAAATGGTTAGAGGGATGGAGAATATACTTCGTGAAGAGAGATAAAAAGTCTTGGCTCTTCAGTTTGGAGAGGAGATGACTTAGGAGTGATGGTTTATAACTGAGTCTTATGCAACTGAGTGCATAAAGTGGATGCAGAACTGTTATTCATTAAATCCTGCAGCACAAGTACAAACTACTCAGTGCAGAGAGCATGTGTCCAGTTTAAAACAGTTAAGAGGAAAAAGTAGTGAATTTATGAGGTTTTTTGCCATGAGACTGCATAGAAGCAGAGAATATCAGCCAGTTTATAAAAAGGGATTAAGACTAATACATGGACAATAGGTCCATAAATAGATACTCAGCATAGACCTACCTCTTACACCTCTAGCAGAATAATTGTAGATATTGGTGAAGGAGAGGGACTGTAGAAAGTGTCCAGTCTCATACATTCTCCCTGTACAGCTTCTCCTATTATCACTGTTGGAGACAGAAAACTGGACTTGATGGTCTGACTGAGAAGAGGTTTTTTTTATGTATCTCTCAGTGTCTTATGTGTGATTGCAAAAGTTGGAAGAGCAGGAAGCTATATCATCTTGAGTGAGGGAGTGGTATCTATGAGAAGTAATGGCTTCCATCTTCTGATGTTATCTTAATTCAGAATTGTGTACCAAAAGGGAGTTTCTGTTTGTCATAGCTGCACTATACAAGCTGAACATCAGCATTTTTGCCTTTTTGGAATGCAGTTTTCTAGTCTGCTAAATATTTATCAATATGTATTTTTTTATCAATGAAGAATACAATACTCCATAACATATTTGATCATTATCCTGATTTTAAGTAATTAACCATAGTAGTAAATAGGTTTTTTTAACACAATAGAGACACAAAATTAGTTTGTTGATATTAACTACGTGATATTGTTTGTCATTTCACTTTGCTGTTTGACCATTCTGGATGGATTGGATTGAAGAAAAGATAAGAATATTTTAATTAAATAGTAGGCTCCAGTTTGATTTACATCACACATTGGATACATGAAAAATCAACCCTATGCATAGGTTAAATAAATATAACACATTGTCTAAGAGTAAGAGAATGCCATTAACTTCTGTTTTATTTTAGACCTGTTTGAGCAAAGCATTAGGACGCTACATCCCCTGCGTACAAAAGTATTTGCTTCCTTTCATAGAGCTACATAAATGTGAAGTCCAACATTGCCAGAGTCCTATGAAGTATCTAACCAGACTATGGGTCATTATTATTGTTTACTGAGTTAGGATGAACAGTGAATCATAGATTTCCCTGGTGCATATTTCATGTGTGTGAAAAATTTAGATTTGTCAAGATAATAAGCTTGGTGGATTTGGTAGTGTTAGGTTAATGGTTGGACTCAATGATCTGAAGGTCCTTTTCCAAATTAAATGGTTCTATGCTTCTATAATAGTTCCTAGCTCACACTCTGGCAAGCCTCCTAGTGACCTGCTAATCCTACATTCTTTTACGCATTCTCTTCACCTGCTACGATTAAAACTATCTGTTTGTCTCCTAATTCTTTCAAAAAAGCTTTGAAAATCTATAGTCTTCCAAGCTGTATTGCATTTCGTATTTTCTGCTTCCTAGAGATTGTTCTGGGGAAAGGCTTATAGATGTTGATTTGGAGTTAAGGCTCTGCTTCGTTTTCCTGCCTGTATTGTAGTTTCTCTCCTACCACTTTTGACCTGCCAGTGGCTCAGCATCTATTATGGACTTCATTGATCTTTCTCACCACTTCACTCTCATACAGACTGTCTACTCATCATCCTAGACAGCATTGCATAAATTTGCATAATGTCCAAAAATATTTACTCTTGTTAAAAAACATAGCTAAGACTCCTACAGTGAAGGAGCAACCTCCTACAGTGCTTTCTGAGCCACTCTCATTCTCTGATCTCCCTGAGAGGGGTCTAGGTCTTCATTTTCTTTGTCACTTGAGAAGGGAGAATCATTTTACTCCTCTCTCACAAGAAATCTCTCCTAGTCATCTTACCTGCAGTCAGCTTTCACACATTTCTAAGGACAGAAATCTATGTACTAGTCCTGCTCTTGAGTCAGTTGAGCAGTTGCTGCTGAAATTTCTAGTTATGGGAACCAAGCAAGCTAGTCACTAGGGAACATATAAAGCATAAATGTTTTATCTGTTTTCCACCTTATCCTGTCAATCTTTGCCTGAGGCATCTGCTATTGGAAATGGCACTGTTGGCTAACCTCAAGGACTAACTATCTAGATATTATATTTCTTAACAGTGTAATTCACCTTACAATTACAGCCAAGGGAGTATGTCATGATTTTTGCTGATTTTTAAATTGTGGACTTTTAAGTAATCTCTGTATGTATGCTTAATTCCATGCTTTTCCACCCCAGTTTTTTCTTCCATTTTTAAAATATTGTAATTATCCATTAGGTTATGGAGGTGCCTCTCTTTGAAGCACTAATTATATTTATTACTCTTCATGATTTTCTTTTTTCTTTGACCATATTGAAAGTTAGTGTTTAATAATAACGAATTCTTAGGTAACCACCAGTTTCTAGCTCAAAAATTAAACAGTCTTTATCTCTTATGATGGTCAAAACACCCTTAATTACAATAGCATTATGCGGTAACCTTATTTCTTAAAAAACACTAATGATGTGTTATTGGTAGATTCTGTAATACTCATTTCTAATCATTCCTTTTCTTCTCCTTGTTTCTTTGTGTACAACTCTGACAGTTTCCATTCTGATTTTTGTCCAAGTGCCAGAAGCAGTTTCTTTTCAGTCCTTAATTTTCAGTTCTGCTGTCTGTTACCATTACAGCCTCAATGTGTAAATAGCAATCACAGCAAATTCTTTCAAGTTTAGCTGAAAACTGATCTGTTTCAGGTGGGCTGTTCAAGAAATTTGCCATCTGGGAGACACATCATGTTACTGGGTTTGCCTGCATGGCCCAACCTTGGCAAAATGCTGGGATAACAGCAACTGAAAAAGGCAGGAAAGTAAGAGTTACAGGATGGGTGAGTGGGACAGTCAGACTACTCACCACAGACTGATAATTCTGAGGAGGAAGATGACCACCAGCTGAATTAAATGCTAACCAAGGGACTTAAGAGACTTTTGAAACAGAAGACTTGGCTTGAAAAGAAATATAGGAGAAGCTCTGAGACCTGTAATGTGGCGGAAAAAAGGGAGTACAAAAAGTGACAGGGATGACGTGACCTTGGTGGATGTCACCTGTTGGCTCTTGGAGTTCTGACTGGACCTGGCCACATGACATCCCTGTGGATGCCCCAGGCCAGCATGCAAGCACCCAGCTTGCATTGCATGGAAGGGTGTTTGGACATTTGGACATGTGTGATAACATTTAGTAGTATTGTGGTTTATCTGTTGTGTTGCTAATACGTATCCTAATGTATAGATTATTGCTTGACAGTTAAATCTTTAATAAATCAATAAACAAGTTTGAATCTGTTTTGATTGAAATAATATGAATATTTTTTCCTTTTATTTTTTTGCAGTGTCATATAATAAACATACAGAGTGCTCAGCCAGTGTGTATACATACTTGAACTAAAACAAGAATGTGCAAGTAGATGATTTTTGGAATTAAATTGAACCACACTGTGTAATACAAATGCAACATAATGAATTTTTGGATCTCAACAGACAATCAGAAGATATTGAGTTACCACCTGTCAGCTGGCCAACTGTGCATTGACAACATCATCTGCTTCATCACTCAATAGCAATTTAAAGTCAAGTTTGAAAGCAGAAAGCATCATATAATCTAATTACATATTTGATTGTAGCAAATTTCCCATTTTTATATTAAAGAAAAGTGATTTTACTGATTCAGGCTGATATAAAATTTTCATCACTAAGTAATTTTCTAAATTTTTTTACTCTAGGATGTTTCCTCTTAAGCATTGCTGAGGGAACATTTCAGTGTTGGAAATGAGCTCTACTTTTTAGTAAGGTTGAAAAGGAGAATTTAAAAGGATTATAAATAGGTAAACTCCCAGATGAGTCTCTCCTCAAAAATAATTAATTGCAAGGACTTAGAAGGAAATAACCTTGTAATTTCTGATTTCTTTGCTTGTAAAATTCTGCTATTTACATTGTGTTAGTTGAGGGTCAAAAAGGTGCAAAATTTCTTTGTTTCCATAAAGTGATGTTTGAAGTCAGATTTCTGTCAGACTGAATAGTGAAAATTAAATCTGTCATGCATCTCAAATATTGTGTATCCAGTCTTTTGACACAAGAACTTTTAGGCTGGATGTTGAAAGCTGTTGTGTTTTTTCAATATTGTACTAGAAGTGGGAAAACTTTTGCATTATATTTGCTAAAATTGGTTTAGATTTTTCTTTAAAGGAATATTTTTCTTTTGCTATATAAATATTCTTTAAATTTAGAATGTCAAGAAATCAAAATCTGGAATTTATTTTGGTTATGTTCTTTTCTTGTTGTTTTGTTGGCTTTTTTTTTTTCAGAAAGTTTTAAATTTTTAAAAAAAAATGTGAATTACCAAGACTACCTTTATGATGATAGTATAGCAAAATAGTACTAAAAATTCTTTCCAAAATCATTTGCTGGGTAGTAGTAACCAACAAAATCTTTAAAATACAACAACGCAATGACTTTTAAGAGTTGAACTTTGGGGCTGTTGAACTAAGAATGTAAATATTTTGATTTAAAAGCAGAAGAAGTAACACACAGAGTAACTTTGAAGCAAACAGTTCATCAGAATAATAACACACACACACACACAAAAAAAAAAGGTTTGGAAATGTATTTGTTAATTATGTTTGTAAGAAGTTACTGAAGTAATTTTTTAAATTTCAGAAATATTCACAGAAATATCAATTTGTATGTCTTATCATTTGCCAGTGAATATTGGAAAACTGCTTTCCCTTGAGACCCACCCAAGTATGCTGAGGGAGTTGGCAGAAGCCTGTTTCAATCATTTACCAGCAGTCCTTGTTATCCAAGGAGGTCTCAGTGGACAGGAACACTAGCAAATGTGATGCCCATCTACATGAAAGGATGAAAGGAGGGTGTGGAGAACTACAGACCTGTCATTTTCACCCTGGTGCCAGGGAAAATTATGGAGGAAATTGCCTTGAGCACCATCATGCAGTATATACAGGACAACCAGGTCAACAGGCTTGGTCAACATGGGCAGGTCCTGTTTGACAAACCTGATCTCCTTCTATGACAAGGTGACCCACTCAGTGGATGAAGGAAAACACCATGTATGTTGTATATGTGGGTCTTAGTAAAGCTTTTGGCACCATTCCCCACAGCATTCTCCTGGAGAAATGGCTGCTCAGGCTCCACAGATAGGTGCACTGTTTGCTGGCTATAAAACTGTATGGATGGCCAGGCCCAGAGAGTGGTGGTGAATGGAATGAAATCTGGTTGCTGGTGGGGTGGTCATGAGTGGTGTTTCCCAGGGCTGTCTTGGGGCCAGTTCTGTTTAACATTTTTTTCAGTGATCTGGGTGAGGTGATCAAGTGCAGGCAACACCAAGTTGAGCCTATATGATGAAATCCTAGATTTGTCGATGATTATCTCTGCTACTTCACGGAAACACTTAGGAAAAGCTACATTTTTGTAGTCTCTAGTGAACGCCTTCGGTTTTACAGTTTTGATGAATATGGCATATATAGAGAGAATTTCCAACAGACAGTGCAAGCTCTTTCACAACTGTAAGCCACATAGTTTAAAAACACATAATCAATGTCCTATTTAAAATTGTGCTAATTATGTTATTTTATTTTGCTTTGCGTAAGCATTGCCTTTTTTAGTTTTGTGTACTTTTCTAGTTATTTGTGTTAACTCATTATCATCCTTTTTTAATAACCTTGTATTTTTTGAAAGAGAAAGAAAAATATCTGTTTTTCTAAGGTTTTGTCTGTTTTTCTGTTTTCAGTATTCAAGCACACAGTGTCAAGACCCTGTGTTACTGATTTATTCTTTGAGGAGCAATTGAAAGGAAGCAAAAGAGGATTTCCCTTTGCAGGGAAATCATTTGTGCTTTTCAAGCATTATCTTCTGACTTTGCACAGAGCGCTGTCATTATTTGGATGAACATTTCATTTCTTTGGAATGTATTTATTTTCTTAGTTTCTATATTTCTGTATACCACTATGTCAAACTCTGGCAGTGCTTCATTTCTCAGTAGGGCATGCCAAGGCTGTTATGAATGTTGATGACATGCTTCAATCATGTCCATTTTTGCAGAACAGAATTATGCCACCAAAGTATTAAAATATTCTTCCTTCCAACCACTGTAACTTCCTTCTAAAATTAATTATTTACTACCAGCTAATATTCCTTAAGGGAATAGAGAGAAGAAACACCTTTGCTACTAATGTACTGGGCACTAGGTTAATTAATTTTAATTTTCATCCCTTTGTCAGAGGAAAATTCTTGTCTAGTATATAAAAAGGTAAGCAAAAACCACCCAACTGGTGGGGTTTTTTTTCCAGTCAGCTGCAGTAATCTGCTTCCCAGAACTTGCTCAGAATTTGGCCATCAGACAAAGAGGATATCAATTCTTTCCCTCTCATTTTCTTTTGAGTTAGTAAATTATACCCATATAAGTACTACAATAGTGCAAAAAAGGGTCTCTCAGTCCAGTTAGTTTGCTAAAAGCACCTGAAGTTAGAAGCGTTATCTGGTTAGTGATGGGGACAGTATAACTTTCTCATGAGGAAATCAAACTGGTCATGTCTCTCTCTGTATTGAAAGTCTTGCAATGGTTGATATGGCTCTGAATATACAGTAATGCCATTTCAAAACAAGCCATATTTGTATTTCACTACCAGTAAATTTGGCAGAATAAGGCTGTGTTTAATCTCTATCACTATCTTCCAAGCAGTGAAAGAGTGAAGTTAAATATATACTACAAAATACAAGAATAGAAGATAATTTTTCTTAGACCCTATAACTCAAATTTCTTAATTTATTTTCAGTGTTTTCAAATTTTATCCAGACATCTTGCTACTCTCTTAAACATCATTGTGTTTACCTCCTTGTGGTGACATATTTCTTAGGTTGTCAGTTGAACAATTCAGTACCATTAGACTTGAAATTTTAATCTGACAGTAAAATTGAAGAAAAAGGTGGTTTGAACTGTCCTTTGCTTTAGGGTGGTTGCTTTCCCTTTCCCCATCTTTCCTGTCTGACCACTGTATGCTTTAATTATCCATGTGAAATCCTGGCTTTAGGTTATATCAGTTAGAATTTGGCCATCAAGCTCAATGTCAAACAGATTGACACTCAGATTGTCTGTTGATGCAACAAGTAGAAGATGTAACCATTTTTGGTGAATTTGATCTATGAAATATGTTAATTCATTTGCTATTTTATAGAATATTATTTAGTTTCTCCTTTCATTTATTATCTTTCTTTCATTTCTTTTAATTAAATTGCACACATTTCAATTAAAATACAATCATTTCATCATTAATTTCACTGTAATTTCTAAAATATCTCAGTGTGTTCTAGGAATAATCTCTTGGTTTTTAAGCAAATGGAAGCCACAGAAACATTCTTAATATCAATGTTTCTTTTTGTAAAAAGATTTCCAGCACAAAGGTACAGATGAAAAATTTAAATGTTTTTAAATGGAGACATTTTGCGGGTTCCAGATATTTATTTTATCTTAAAAAATGCTGGAGTCACAGTGAATTGATATTAAACAGTAAAAAAAAATTTTGAAAGCATGGACTCATTGCTCCAGTGAACCTCAGCAATTAAATATAATAATTTTTATTATCTGAATATCTGTAAACTGAGGTCAGTAAACTGAACCAGGAGGGGGAAAATCTAGTTAGATACATAGTCAGCATGTTAAATGCAATGAACAGGAAATTCAACTAAATCAAGTTGAGCAAGTGAACTAGTAACTGGAGCATGAACAGATACATAACTGGTATTATATTCTTCATTTGTTCTTTACATACAACATATATTTACCTAAAAAAGAGCTGCAGAGGTACGTTTTACAAGAGCATTTACTGATGCGACAAAGGAAGAAAGAAACCCAAAAACAAGCACTGAAAGAGGGTTGTTTAGATTATATTTTAAGGAAGATTAGAATTGTAAGATTAGATATTAAGAAGAAATTCATTACTGTGAGGGTGGTGAGATGCTGGAACAAGTCTCCCAGGGAGGTTGTGGATGCCCCATCCCTGGAAGTGTTCAAGGCCCGTTTGAATGAGACTTTGAGCAACCTAGTCTAGAGGAAGGTGTTCCTGCCCATGGCAGGAGGTTTGGAGCTGGATGATCTCTGAGGTCCCTTCCAACTCAAATGTTCTATAGTGCTATGATTCTATGCTTTTTTCATATAAAGGTCTTATGATAGTTTCATATAAAAATTAAACTTATTATAGAAAGGGCTCAGAGATTCAGGGCTAAGAAAGCTTTCTCCATTTTGGGTGGAACTTCCTTCTAAATTTTTATGTATTTTCCAATGTGTTTCAATTTCAAGTATATATACATGCAGCATAATGAGATTTGAAGCAAAAGTTGGTCTGAAACTGACCAATTGGTCTGTTGCTATGCTATGCATTAAAAGGAAAATAATAACAATTGAATGGTTCCAGTGTCCTTACTTGGAAATGGCTGATAGCATCATTATTGTTCCCAACCCATTGTTTTGACATGTTCTGTAATGTCTTAAAAGCAGGGAAATAGCTTAGGGTGTGATAGGGTTTGCTTACTGTTGTTTATCCAACTGTTCAAACCAGATGTCCTGCCAGTGAAATTGGAAAATATACTGAGGCATAGCTGGCATGGCTACTGATGTGCATCTGTTGCATGTTTTATCCAAAAAAATTATGTCCTAGTCTAATAACTGCCCAAATTGCAGCAAGAGCTTTTAGAGCACAAAGAGTTGACATAGATTTGTTTTTATTTTTTAATACTCCTATACATAGTCATTCTTAAAAAATCAAAGAAATCTTAATACACAGCAAAAAACCTATATGTATCAATTCATAAGTACACAGGAGAGCATAATTTCATGGATGGAAACATCTTCAAATAAAGGAAATATTGTTAATGAAGTCTACTACAGTTCCATGCTTCAGAACCACAGATATAAGGGTATCTGAATAAAGATATCTAAAATCAATTTATTAACTTGTGGTAACTTTATACTCAAAATGTAAAGCCCAAATCCCCCAAAATAACTAGAGAAAAGTTAATGAAGGCACACACAGTTACACATACACACACAAGTATAAAAACATCTGCAGTGAGTTGGAGAACTGGAACTACTGAACAAGCAACAGAAGTTTAGTGTTCATTTAAAAGTGCTGGAGTTGTTTCATTATTTATGTTACAGATGTGTAATTGCAATAACATGTCTTTGAAATTCCAAATAGAATTAGTTCTTGTTACTGGGAATAATTAGCACTTGTACATCTTGTAGAACAATTTTATCTTGTGCTGTGAATGATCAGACGAAATAAAGTATGAAACTTGTATTTATATTTTATATGTATCGCTTTGGATATAATTATTTTCAAAAGATAACACTAAATAAAGAGATGTCAAATAGATAATAAACATATATAAAATATATTAAATGCATAATACATATACAAAATAAATATGTATTATTTAAATTTATACTCAGATCAATATAAAAAATTCTGTAGGTTTTTTGAATATTCCTGTGTTTCTGCCTTTATTTGATCCTAACAATTATAAGCTTTCAAGCTGTAATTTTGAAAAATGTTTATATTAAAGAAAAATTTAATGAGTGAATAAATATTTTACAAATTATAATACTTTTGAGCATGAAGAGGTAAAGATACTTATTAAAGTGAGCCTGATCTTCGGAGTTCCACAGCTCAGTATTTGTCGTACAGCAAATCAACTGAAGACTTGCCCCTAGACACAATTTTGTAGTTTTTCATATTTTGATATTATTACATGTTCTGCTAACCAAAAATATTTTGTGTTAGATAAGTTTAACAGTTTGCTATGAAATTGTGATTTATTTTTTTGAGAAAGGGAAATCACTTCTTCCTGAAACATGACACCCACCTAAAGTAATAAGCTCTAAAAACCAATGTTATATTTTAACTGTCTAAAGTTTCATCATTTTAACAACTTTCCATGGGTTAAAATCCTTTTCGTATCCTTCTTATCAGTTTTTAATAAATATGCTTCTGCTCATATTGTTTTATAGTATCATCTGTACCTTACTGTTCAACACTTTGTAGGGTATATAAATATAGATTGTGACTTATAGTCTTGATTAGAGATAGATTTCTGGATGCCCTCAAAATGGCACAAAATTGCCACCAGAGATATTTTGTATAAACTCTGCAGCACTAATAACTACTAGTTTAAAACTGTAGCACTGCCCATGCAGAGCTTTTGTGTATTTTCCCCACATACTGTCTTCAAAAGCATTTTGAACAACTCTTTTTCTGTTCCCTGAAGCCTTTTATTTGTCTAATTTGGTTTGCTTTTTTGCTGATGATGCCCAGTATCTGCCCTTATGATGGTCAGTTGATCATGGGTAAATGTTATTGATAAGATGGGTATTTTAGTCTCTTTGATGCTACTCCAAATCCTTCATCTTTAAATGGGACTTTTTTGTCAGAGCATCTGCATGTATGTGATTTGCCAAGATGTTCATTGGCCTTTAAAAATGTCCTCTTTTGGTTTTTTACAGGCTTTCTGATTAAAGGAAAATTTGCAAATACTTTTAAAAACATCTGTTTCTCAAATGCAAACCCAATATTTTTAAGGGTAACTGCTTTACTGACAGGAAGTAGCATTCAATGTGTGTGCACACAAATATTGACGAATCATCTTAATACACCTGTCAGTACAATAGTTCCAGAGATATATTTCTTAAAAGATTTTTCTTTTCCCCCCATAACTGGTACATTCATGCATCCTGCATCCTGCACTTTACAGACTTCTTCAATGTTATTAAAAAATCTCTCTTCTCCAACGTCATGCTGAGCTACCATGTCTGGATATCATTGCTGGCTGCTGGGGTTAGCACTCCCTGAGTACTGAGCCTCTCTCTGCTAGTATACAGAATGCTAGTTTTAGCAACCTTCTCGAATTTGTCTGCTACAGTGAATTTATACTAGGCAGAGCAGACACTTGGAAAACTGCTAACTTCTGTACCTTACTATCATTAGTGATATTTCTCAGTTCTGCAGTTTGTATACAATACTTCTGGACAATCACTTAGAGTGAGTGGAACTTACACTGACACACTTGAAAAAGGATGAGTGTTTTCTTATTCTTAAATTGAAATCCTCATAGATGTTGGCAACACAGCTTATATTGCAAGTTCATTGATCTTGCCTTGAGAGCTTTGATTTGCTGGGGTGCTGTGGCAGAAGCATGGTAGGTTTTTTTTAATTAACTGACATGGGAGTGCAATTGTGTACAGTGATTAGAGCAACACAGCTATCATAGAGTAAGGATCAAATTTTTGCTGAGAAATAGGTCCTAAATGAACTGTTGTTCTAACAGAGCACCTATCTCCTCATAGTAGTGAATTGTTTGATTTTCAGTAAGATCTCCCCCTGCCCTTCCAAACTAGTTTATGAAAACACCAATGAGTTTATTGTTTTGTACATGCTCTCTTCCCTTGTAGTTCTGCTGATAAACTATAAATATGATTCTTTTCTATATGAAGAAACCTGGATATAATATATTTTAAAAAGCTATTAGGTGTTCTTAAAAACAAGAAGTTTAAGGATGGATGATTATTGGACCTGCAATACTATTACCTGCAATACTACTACCTTCTAACAAAAATGCCATGTCATCATAGGTGTAATTCAAGGACAACATAACTGTAGAACCCTTAAAAAGATGAGAAATCAAGAAATACTTTGGTGAAATGCTTTATTAGGAAAGAAAATATCTATGGCTACATAAATATGTTAATACATAACTCTCAGAAACAAATGCTAGCAACAGGAGAAGTTTAGACTAAATCATTATTTTTTTGGGGCTAGATGCATATTTTTGGATGGAATCATGAGCACATATTTTGATATTTAATTGGTAGAATTTGAAATTTATTTTATTTCTAAATAATGTATACTGAAACATGTACACTGAGATATACAGGAATCTTTCCCTTAAATATCTAAATGGGCAGACTGTTCAGTCATCCCAAAAATACTTAGTTTTAGAAAAACATATTAATAAAAATGCTACATAGTTTGGTCATAAAGACACTTTATGACCAAAAAGTGTCCAAAAAGACCATACTTTGATGGTCTGTGTCTTTAATGTGATTTGCTTGTCACACGTGTGAGTTTTTTGTGCAAAGGGGATAGGAAGTCACTGCAAAGGCATACAAGTGAAAGATGTTAGTAAGCTACATGCATATAACTGTATGAGTACTGTCTTCATCAGCTGGATTCTCTTAGTTAATTTGATTAAATAATGAGCTCTTCTAAATTGAATTCCACCTGAGTCATGACATTAAATCCTCATTTCCTGATAAGCTAGACCTTGTTCTTGGTTTGAAGATAACTGCCTTCCTTGTGTGCCATACTTGTTTTCTGTGGGGAGCAAGGACATAATCTGAGGATGTTTTCCCTCTCCTGAGACCTAGAATAGAAAAGTTTTAGCTCTGCATTAACAAAGTATGTCAACAACTGTTTATTACTTTCAAGTCTAGTATTTCATGGCTCTATAGACTAAGGAATTGGAATTCACTGCTATCCAGGGCAATCTTCTGAGGACGTTATGAAGAATGGAAAACTTCATCAAACGTGTAAGAGCACTACATAACTCACATATGGGAAGAATAGATACAAAACCAGAATCGTTAATGTTGGAAGAGACCTCCAAGTTCATCTGGTCCAACCCCTGTGCTCAGGTAAGGTTGCTTACAGCCAGCTGCCCAGGACCATGTCCAGACATCTTTTGAATATCTCCACAGATGGAGACTCTACAACATCCCTTGGCAACCTGTGCCAGTGCTTAAAATGAAAAAAATATCCTGGTGCTCAGAGGGAACCTCTTGTGGTGTTCTCTGTGCCCCTTGCTTGTGGTTCTGTCACTGAAAGCTACTGAGAAGAGTTTCTTTACACTCTCAGGTATTAATAAGAACCTCCTGACCCTTTCCTTCTCTGGGCTAAACAGTCCCTGCTCATGGGAGAGATGCTTCAGTTCCTAAATCATATTTGTGGCTCTTTGTTAGACTCGCTCTGGTATGTCTATGGCTCTTTTTAACTGGGGAACCCAGAACTGGACAGAGAATTTCAGGTGTGGCCTCATCAGAACTGATTAAAAGGGAAGGATCCCCTACATTAAACTGCTGGCAATCCTTTGCCTAATGCAGATGAGGACAATGTTCTCCTTTCTTGCAGCAAGGACACATTGCTGGCTCATGTTCAACTGGTGTTCACCAGGAGCCCCAGGGTATTTTCTGCAAAACTGATGTCCAGGTGTTCACCCTCCAGTATAAATTGGTAAAGGAGGTTATTTTTTCCCTCAGTGCAGGACTTTGTACTTCCCCTGGTTGAATGTCCTTGTTAGGCCATTTCTCCAGACTGTCAAGATGCCTCCAAATGACAGCATGACCCTCTAGTGCATCAGACATTTCTTGCTGTTTTGTGTTATCAGCAAAATTGCAGGGAGTACATTCTGCCCAATTATCTACATTGTTAATGAAGATATTTAACAAGACCTTTGTAAAAATTCTTCAAAGCATATACTTAACAGAAGCACCTGTGCCAAATTTATGATAAATCCTGTTTGACAGAAGCTTCTCATTAAATATTCTGAAAAACAAAAATTCAGAATTTCTTAGAAAACTTTTGCATCAGAACTGATATTATTACCTGGAGAACAAATTTCCAATATTACCATTATTTTGTTGTAATAATTCCAAAACGTTAAGCTCCCACAAATACTAGGCTGCTACTCAGTTTCAGATAAACCATTTACTTGGTAAAACCTCAGATTAACCATTAGAATGTGAAAGCCCTTCCAAAAAAATCCCACCTAATACAGAGTTCATACCTAATAGTTCTATCTTATTAATTTATAAACTACTGGATGGTAAATTGAATAAATAGTATAGTTCTAGCTCAGTACACATCAGAAATTAACCTGGGCTGTTTATTTTGATACTATCTAAATTTTTCATTTTTTTTTAATTCTTAGTAGTTTGCATGGAAAACTAAGGCTTTACCACATTTACATCTTGCATAGCAAGCATAGCTGCACTGACACAATAGACAATAGCATGCAAGATAATAGTTGTCTTGACTTTGCCTGCAGAACCTATCTGAAAAAAGCATTTAGCTTTTTCTTTTATGTTTTCTTTCCTTTTTGTACCTATGACATCTCAAGCTGAAATGCTGCAAATCTTCTTTAGTTTTGTTTGTGTGTAGAGCATAAACCCCATTTAACACATAATTATTTATTATGTATTTTTTGTAGTCATTTTAGAAACCAAAATTACTTACTTCCCTGCTGTTTTCAATCTAGTCACTGGATTCACCAGGGATAGAGGCTGACCAGTACAGTAAAGAGTAAGTGGGATTTTTTTCATCAAACTTTACAGTGTGTACCAAATCCATAGCTCTAAAATAAAAAATGACATAATTTTGGAATGAAAAGCATTGAAATTAGTGATAAAAGACAGGAGAGTACAATGAGCTGATAAATAATGTTAAATATGCAGAAAGAAAAAAATCAGGATTCTGAAAAATATGATTAATTTATGGGGGGAAAACCTAAACTCTGATATTCTTTTGTTAATTGAGGAGGAAGGTAAGATCGATCATTATGCAGAGAGCAGCAAGTGTCCAAATATATTTGGTTTGTGTCTGAAAAGAAGCTGAATAGGTCTGTGGTTTTCTGAGTAGCCAGGTGGTGATTATGTCCTAGGCAAGGCTGCTTCGTCTCTCTTGCAGATTTTTTCCCTTGAGTTTCCTCCATGTGTTGTTCAGACACTGCTGTTTCTTCAACCACAGGATAAGCCAGGTCAAGGAGATTACTTGGAGCTATCAGAAGTGGGGGGGGAAAAAAATACAGAGGGATTTTTCAGCTGGGTCATCTTCCATAAACAATCCAAACTTTGTGTTTTTCTGTCAAAATCAAGTTTACTGAAATACCATCTCGATAAGGGCATTTGGTTCAGGAAGGGTGTTTGACATCTTGTCAAGCATCTGACACCTTGTCAGATCATCCCTGAAAAGCTATCAGAAAAACATTCATGGATGATCAGCATTAATTGTGTTACAACTAGTTGTCCATCCACTGGGACAATGTTTTTCATTCTTCTGGTAAGTATGAAGGAAGCATCTGTGTGAGGAAACTACGAAACAGACAAAAATATCTGTCTCATAAAAATCTCTTGGCAGATTGGTGGGGAGGTGAGGATTCATCACCATACATTAAAAGGATTTCAGGTGATAGAGACCAAGGAGGTTCTTTTCAGCCCTTCCATATGGCCTTTATTTTGACTATGCACAGTCACAGTAGGGTGCAAATACAGTAACAATGACCTGAGAAATCAAAGATGATAAACTTGCAAATATAATCTTATGGCACATTAGTGAAATTTCAGAAGGACTTCTTTTTTGTACATTGTCAGTGTTCTGGAAGAAGATATAATGTATAGATGAAATAAAAATGCTGAAGCGCTAAATGACAATTTTTAGATTTTTTTTTTGACTGATTTTTTGAGTTTTTGTTGAGATCTCAAAAATATCATCCTTGCAGGGTTGTGAATTTTAGAAAATTATAGTAGAAAGAAAGTGTGCTGGATTTTATAATTTAGTATTTACTTTTGTTGGGATACAGTACTGGTAAGATTTTTAATCTATAACTGCAAAATTTTAATACAGTTACAGAGAGGTTACGAGGTTTTGTATTAAGACAGAGGATGCTGTTACTTCAATATTGTTTATTTATTGATTGGCTCATACTTTGAAGAATAGTACAGCACATGTTCATGGTTTCAGAAGAAGTTATTGGAAATATCTGAAGCCTAAGAACAAACTTATTGAGAGACACAAGGAAAATCTGGTCACATTAATCTTCGTAGAAATATAAGAGGGGTTTATTTTCACACAATATCTAGCAACTATAGAAGTAGAAAATTAGCACTAGAGGCCCACTTAATGTAGCAGAAGACAACGAGTTTCAAGGATGTTGAAAAGAGAAAGCTAGAAAAATTAGTATCAGAAATCAGGCATTTTCTTTTTTTCTTGTAGAACTAGCCTTCCAGATGCTAGATTAGATTCTTCATGCACCTGAATTGTTTAGTTCTAAATTACATATGTTCCTAAATAATAAACACCCAGAAGAAAAGCTGTAGGACAAAAAAAATACTTAATGAAATTCATTGCACTGTTTAGAACAGATAAAATTGACATTCTTAGCTTAAAAATATTAGTTTATGATCTTGAATATGAAAAATCATATTTTATACTTTTTAGGAATAACTGGACATCTTTTGAATACTCATGAGCAAATTTTGATTTTTTTTTTTAAGGCTACTGAAAGCAAGTTCAACTACCTTAAGGGCTAAATGAATACCACATGCTGTCTTAGATCCTAACAGGTTTTCACTTCTGAAGAATAAACAATAAATGGGAATTAGCCTTAAAATTTATTTTTTTAAACTCTCTGTCACATAGCTCTCTGTGTTCTTTGAACAAAGGGAATTCAGTGAGCTAGATTTCAAAAGAACTCAAAGAAATGACATCTCAAAGAAATGGCCAAACCACTTGAAACCTCTCTGTGTCTGTCTGTCGCTCTCTATCTCAAAACTACATGATGAGGGATGTTTGTGACAGAAGTTTTTGAATAAATAGCCAAACTGTTACCTAGAAAACAACTGAGATAATTCTGAACTTTAAGAAACTCTCTCTAGTGTTGAGGTCCCAGGTTGGAAGACAAAATCCAGGGAAGTCATAGAAATTATGTCCATCCTTTGCCCAAAAAACCAAATTGTTGAACTTAGCAAAACAGTCTCAGAGTAATTTCTGGTTGTCTTTACACTTGTTTTCTTCTCTAAATTGCATAAAAACCAGCCCTCTGGGATAGATAATTTAATGACTAGTTGAGTTTCTTTTAACGTCACCCTTTTTAGCAAAAACTCAGTCTTAACTATGAAGCTGTGACATGGAAAAGTTTTTGCAAAGGTATAGCATTTACATACTGGGTTAATATTTTCCCAATTCTATTTACTAAATAATGAGACAAAATACACATTTTAGAGCAAAGTAATATCCAGGATAATAAAATCAGTTCTTCTAAATATTTAATCAGTGAAGATTTAGAAAAAATAATTATTATTGCTTATCTAAGAAGTCCACAACTGGGACAATCAAAGTCTTATTTACATTCAAAGTAACTGGAGTTTGATTAGGAGCAAGGTTAAATTTATAGTAAAGCACAGCTACTGTGCTTATATATGTTTTGCTATTATATGACTGGACACGTTTTTAACTACAAAATGAGTAAAATTGAACAACACTGACATCCTGATAACTGAACCCACCTAGTAACACCAGACATCTGAAAATGATTGACCATCTGACTGAAGATCTGTCTTTATCACAGAGGGATCATAAAAAACCTCCTAAGAAACAGGCACTCTCAAAGAATACTACAAACAATATGCCTAAAAATTCAAAAGCTCTGAGGACTATCTTCAAAAGGCAATTTATTTAGTTTTGTTTTTTTAAACCAGAACTCAGCATTGTGATTTTAACCATATTTAATTAATGGTTTATTTTATGTATTTTATGGATCAGAATATATCCCACACTTTTAAAAGATTTCTGAGAAAGAGAATGTTGCATTTCAAGTTCAGTCTGATTTGGCAGATACCAATCCAACAGTGGATATCTCATATAAAATTTATGCACTTGATTTTTTTTTAAAAAGATAAGTAAATACATTGCATAATCACAGAAATTAATTAACCCAACCAGAATTAAATAAAATTAATCAAGTAGTTATATAGACTTTTTGGAGTCAGAATAATAGTACTATTATCTAATTTTGTCTTTGCAGATAATGAAGATAAAACAGTGCTTTTTAGAATTACAATTGAGAAATTTCTTTTACATATAAATTTAATAAATCTTTCTAAATATTCTGTTCACTGAAAATAAAATACAAATCAAAAGTAGAGACATGTTCAACATTTAAAATCTGGAAATGGAGCTATAATTTATGTTTGTTAAATGATAGATAACTGAATCAGGACATCTGGTATAATGCACAATAGTTTCTAATATAAAACATGAGCTTTTGATGTTGAAAAATCAATACAACGAAAAATCTTCCAGAGTTGAAGAATGTGAGTAGATCATACAGGAACAAAAAGCTGAAGCTGCTAATATACTTGACCAAAATAAAAAAAAATAAGTCTGTTCTTGAAACTGAAAAACTAGACAAGACCTTGCAGTCACTGCATCTGGATGTAATAGCTTCCTAGCAGAAACACAAAGTGGAACTTGCTCAGCTAGAACAGCAGATAACAGCTTGAAAGAGACCTTAGAGATGCCAGGAACTTTACTGTCAAAAAGATCAGGTATGTTTTTGCTATGAGAATGAGCAAAACAGCTCTCTCTTCAGAAGTCACATTGCAAAAGTGAAGGACCTGGGCATGCGCTATCTCATACACACTTGTTATGAATTCTGTGGAAAAATACTTTATCATTAATTTTGTAAGTACATCTTTCTCTGGGTTTTTTCGCTAAATTCAAGATATGTTAGGGTTTATGATAGAATGCTGACAAAATGCACACAGATAAAAATAAAATACAGTATATGAATTCTTCCATTATGTTTGCAGATATTTTTATAAGTGAATTTGCCAGTTTTAACTGTAAAATCCATTCATATAAATTTTCAATGTCAGAAATATCTTGTCATACTTTTTCTTGGGATGAAATGTTCATAGGAGTTTGATTTACTCTTTTCACTTTTCTCTGTGGATGCTGCCTGCACAAAAAATATTCATAAGATGGAAATGTTTGAGCTTTATTAATAGCGTGATATCTCTATCGATAAAATGCACAATGAGCAGAAATTATTTCTATTTATTTGGGACCTTTGCCAAATATATAATTTCAATTAGCAGTGACAGAATTTAGGATACACTGTTTCCATTGCTGATATTTTGTTTGGTTTTTTTACAAGTATACTGAAAATAATAAAAATTAACAAGCACTTAATTTTCTGTTTGGTTTATGAAAGAGATGTACAAGGTATAAGACATCTGTAGACAGATTTGAAATCCACTAATGGGGAAGTAGTGTTGATTGTTTAATTTCTAATCTTTTGTTAAACAAAAAGAACAACAGAAGGGAATTAACTTACCAACAATCTTCTCCTTGTAATTAGAACCTTTTTATTATTTACCAAATAAACAGAAAGAAATAATAACACGTAACTGCGGCGGGATATTATACCTTGTCTATTATGTTTTGCACACCTGAAAAAATATGTTAATACAAATAATTGTTGTCATGTTAGCATCACTGGTTTCAAGCTGTCTGAAACAATTTTACATTCTCAATAAGGAATATTTAACATTTGAACCAAAAACAGTACAGCACGAATAATTAAAGGCTTAAGTTAAATACATAGACAGTCATTTAAATTTAGATCTGCAATAACATTTACTATTATTCTCTAAGGCTTTGACTGTGCTTGACAGAAACAAAGTACTCTGGGATTAATTTCAAGAAATGGTGCCAACTGTGTGCAATTTGCTGTAATTAAGACATGAAAGAGTACTAAATATTCAGATTAAAAGAAGCATGATGGAGCATGATAGAGAATCAAGGTGTGGCATCAAGCCAATAAAGCACAGTCAGTCATGAATGTTCAATTGTGATTGATATGAAAGTTATACTATAAACTTCTAGCATGTACTTAACAACTGTGCAGATAAAAATTAAAATCATGGCACTGTGTGTTAAGGAAAAGGACTCTTCTAAATCCTAAGTCCCAAGTATGTGTGACATCTTCAAATAATAACAGAACAGACCGTAATAATGTATTTTTGCACAAATAAGATGTTTAAACAATGAAAGGGGATAAAAAAATTTAGCATGGTAGTTTTTTTCCTTTGGGATATCCCTATGCTTTGGGATATCCCTATGGCTACATCAACCTACAGCATTCGCCAGAGTGTCAAATGAAAGAGATCTGTAGCAGTTGGAACCAAGAGATTAAGTACCCAGCTCCTTTTTTTTTTATTCATCAAACATTTTCCCTTTTTTTAAAAAAAGGAAAAGTATTCATTTAGATCAAACTGCATTTCCCATTTTTCTCTTAGAATTAGATGGAATATTTCTTCTTACCTTTGAACTTATAAGTATTGATTAATGATGTATTTATTGTAATACTGAATCTTTTCTTCAACAGACTTTTCTAAATTAAAGTCCTTGTAACTTTTTGATCCTAGAGGAGATGTGGGTACTTGACCCAATTGCTAATGAGGTGCTGTATAATCTCATGTATCCCATAGCTCAAAATAGCAGGATGCAGTATAAAAAGTACATCATAAAAGGCCCTCTTGGAATGCTTTTTGTCTTCACAGGCAATACGCAAAAGAGATGACCTTCTGAGAAAGTCGGAAGCCGATTTCCTGTGGGCAAGGGAAAGTATCAAAGCAAAAGTGGCTGAGGTGGAGCACCTTGACAGTGTGGTCAAGAAACTGAAAACCAGTATCCAGGACACACAGAAAGAAAGGAATCAGACAGAGACAGAAACCACCATACTGAGAACTGAGATTCAGCAGCTAAATCAGTGACTGCAGGGTGTGCATAAGCAGTGCAGAAAGACAGGTAATAATGTACAAAAATAGTAATATTACAGAAATATGAATTTTGTACAGTCTAATGGAATAGAATTTTCAATCATACAGGCATATGATTGTTGCAATCAAATGAATATAAAAGGTTCCCTGTTTGGCTCTAGGGTAAATTTACAGATACAGACTGTGACTTCATCAAAACAAAATAAACACAACTGGATTTTTAGAGGGTTTTTTTGGGTAGTTCTATTTCTGTCTTATAATCCTTGTATTGATTTGGTGAAACATCTATTTCTGTCCAGAACACCTGTTCATTCATTGGCAATGCAAAATGTAATTTGAAGTTAACAAGTTTGATATAATTCTTAATATTTTAGGTCACTTTTTAAACTGATATGATTAATCCCTGTATAGATAAGTAAACAGATTGATGAATATGGATTTTTTTTTCAGAAAAGTAGTGTAAACAAAAGCAAAACACGATGGAAAAACAAGGAATTATTTCAGTATGGACAATAAACTGCTTTAAATAATTTTTGGTTGGTACTTTTGATTTTCACACTGAACATGTGTGCTAGAACTAGTTTTCAAAATAAGCAAATGCAGCAAGGAAATTGCATTATTAATATTTTGAAGTCACAGTATCGTAGAGCTTGAAATATACTACTTTTACCAAATAAAATATTAATGAAGTCATTTGGAACATAATAGACAGCCTGTGTCAACCCCTTAATTTTCTCTTCCACTATTCACAACATTGCCAGATACGTGTTTCTGGATAAAACCCCCTAGAGGTCTGCTGCAAATTCTTTTTCAATACAACCAGATCATTGCAGATAATTGTATTACACAGGGTATTGATCCAAAATCGTTGTGCACCGGAAACATCTGAAAAAACATGATTATAGCTTTCTGGTTATTGTTCGTACATCATATAAGCAGGCTTTTGTGTGAATCACCTGTAAGAAAGGCAAGGTGGAAACATCAGAGAAATTACCTCTTTACAAGAATCTATTGATCACTTTAAATCAAAGAAGTATGTTTGACATAAGATTACCTGCCAGTTTGAACATTAGGTACACTATGTTATAGCCTGGGGCAGTTGTAAGTCTGACAAAGGGATTGTAAATAAAGCATGCAGCTGCTAGCGCCTCTGGCTTGGGATCAACCAAGGCTCAAGTCCAAGGCATAGGTAAACTTAAAATAATTTAACCCTTTTTTACCAGGACACATTGAGAGCTAAACCTGATTATTAAAAGTACTGATTAAATCACTTCTTGTATGTTTAAATAGCCATGCAATTACAAAAAATACGTTGTTCGATCTGTTCACAAATCAAAGCAGATGTAAATAAAATAAATTTTAAAAGATTAGTCTGTCTCCACACTGCAGATCACAGTTCTAAACTACTTCTAAGAACTTCTAAATCATTGTATGTATTATCCAGAAGCAGATATTTCACTGCTTTAGAAGTTCTAAAGTTCTAAAATTAAAATAAACTTCATTTTTTATATAAAGGACTATCTTCTGGAAAAATAATTAAACAGATCAACAACTGGAAAACTTTTAATGGCAAAGGTGCATATTACATGTGAAATATTTACCCTTCTTTTAATTTCAAACCTCAGTTGAATACTAGGACCCCACAGGTAAATAAGGTTATTCAAATAAGTAGTCATATTAGTTCCAGTGACACCACCTACCACACTAAAGTTATTAAAAAATGTATTGCAAAAATGGGTCCAAAACTCACTGACAAATATAATTTTTTGTATATTATAATTTTTATTGAATGATGACAGCTTAGGTTTGACTTTAGCAGTACTGCTCATTTTTTAGGTATGAAAGAAAAGTCAGTTATACATTGTTTTTTAAGCTGTACATTTTTTTAAACACATGTTGACACTAATAACTGTTTAACTCATTACTTCACAAAGATTCGGTTTTGCTTGATATTCAGTAAGGATGAGCTCTGAGAGATTTCTACTGCTTGTTAAACATTTAGCTGTTAACGTTAGCTGTGTACTTTTCTGAGGCACAAATTTAAAATTAAACAGTTCATATACAGTACTTTTACTCATGGAAATGGTGACTGTTGTTGTGTTTTGTGAGAAGCCAGGTTATGTTACTGTCAATTAGAAAAGAACAAAGCAATTTTTTTATATAAGGAAATTGATCTTCTGAATATTCTGAATTCATAAAGGAAGATATGATAGCTGAATTTAGATCCTGTGCATATGGTGAACGTTGTCAGACATTAAAGACAATAAATGCAGAATCATGTTAACAAAGCACAAATGCTTTTCTTTACGGGATTCTATCAATCTAAACCTGGAAAATTCTGTTTTCTGACTTCATTGAAGTCTGGTGTGTTTTCATTCTTTAATATTATATTAGGGCACATTAAAAACAGAGGTTTTAATTTATGATCACAAATGCCTCTGTTATTATACTTACTGAACTGCTATAACTAATAGATTCCTAATTTCTTATCTTTTTCTGGTGTCAAATTTCAGAATAATTTGAATACTGCATAGTAAAGGAATTGTGTTCTGTAAAATGCTTGTTGTGAAGCAGTTGTTTCAATGCTTAGTTTTATTCCACGATATCCTAGACCTGTTAACTACATGTGCCTATACATCTAAAGCCATATATTTATGAAAGGGTATTAAAAACAAATACATGTGTGTGGATTTGTGTCTGTGCAGGAACACATACACCTGCACACCAACACAAACTCAAGTGTGCACATACTAAGGGCTAAATATTTAAATTAAAGCCTATGTACATATATCTTTTAGGAAAATGGTCAACAAAGAACAAAGGAAAAATGTCTTTGTCTTAAATCACTTATTTTTCTGAGAGCTGGCAGTGCACGGCTATGGTTTCTTTTGGTCTAAGGAAAGATTGCCATCTATTGGATGACCTTGGAAAAGAACGGGTTTTTACTATGCATGTGCTCCGTAATTCATGAAAAAATATAATGAAATTGAAGACTTCAAGCTTAAATTGTACAGGCTACTGGTGTTAAATGGTATAAAAAGTTTATTTTCACAACTGCGATTTTGAATTCTAGATTGATTTGTGCTGCAAAATACAAAGGCAATAGGTGTTTGCTTTAGAAGGGACGAAATACTGGATGTGCATGTAATACACTGAGCTCTGGTAGCAGTTTAAATGTTTGCAGAATATTGAATCCAAGTTTCTTTATTTAAGTTTACTGTAATGCAATGAAAGAGACTTAAGCCAGATATTAATATATTTATAATATATTTTCCTCTCAAGATGTGGGAACAGAATGATGCTCTTCTCCTGAAAACAGCATTTGCTCAGCTCTTACAAAGGGTTGCACTGCATTGCATTTAAAACAAAAAAATATCACTCGGCTTGAGCTTAAAATGTAAAGCTTTCTTTTTTTTTTCTTTTTTTTTTTTTAACTTACAGCCCAAGAACTTGCCAGTCAAGATGAAAAACTTCTTCTAATGGAATCCAGCTTGAAAGCAACTCAAGAGCAGCTAAGTGAGCAAATAGCAGAAACAGTTCACCAAGAACAGAACAGTAGAAAATCAGACGGAGAGCTGAAGATCCTGAGAAAACATATTCTAACTTCTGAAGAAGAAATTAGTGATTACAAGTGAGTTTCTTCTTTTTTGGTATTTGAGAAACAAAAGACATTAAAGTCAGCAGTAAATCCTTTTAATATATACTGTATTAATTGTTTCTCTCAGGTAAGATGTAATGTAAATGTGTTCTGTAGCTCTATTGAATAAACTATTAAATCTAAATGTTTGATTAATCTATGTTTTAAAATACATCCTGCACTTAAAAAATTGAGTGTGGAAAAATACAATTATTAGGAGTCTGGTTTATTTTTAAAATTAACATTCTGTAGTGTTGAAGTAGAATAGTATGTGTAATTGTTTATTACCTATCTGTTAATGGTATTCTCATCTTCCTCTTTTTAGAGACCAAAGGTTACATATGGGTCTTATTGTCTTTCTTTTTTTGTTAGAGAAGCTGCCTCTGAGCAAGAGGCTACCAAATTAAAGAAAATTTGGTGTTTGAACTTTTAGTCACAATAGCAAAGCATGTATGAAGTTGTTAACATTAATAAAAAAAGCAAACTGTATACATTAGAAGAGTTTACACTGAAAAAAGTACTTTTGCTTTAATCAGTCAAATTTAGTATCTATTAGATTGAGGGCTAACTCTTAGGATTTAATACAAATGTAACATTGATCAAAAATTAGATTTTATAGTGTAGCTTAATATTAACTATATTTTATATTGAGCCACAAAGTTACTCATTATTTAGAGTTCTTGGGATTTAGACAATGCTAAAAATTACTCACTTCAGTTGATGCTTTTTTCATGCATTCTCTTCTTATTAAAGTTATGTTGCATTAAGCAATCCCTATATATACAGACTGAATTTCAAGCCGTTTCTTAATATCCTAGAGCATGATGAACACTTTATACAATATAATTTGGCTGCAAAAAGAAAGTCTGTCAATTTGGAGGTGGATTGAACATTTAGAGCTAAATGTTTTATCTCAGATTGTGGCAAGCATCAAATATTACCTCAGCAAATGTTCTCTGAGGAAGACTTGCTAAATTCAGATGTAACAAACATCACACATCTAAAGCAAAATAATATATACACTCAGTGTAAATGAATTTTAGACTGGAATTTCGTAAGTTCTTCAGCTCAAATGTTTTAAGTTAATATTTATGCTGAAGACTGGGAAAAGCTTCATGGAAGAAACACTGTCTTCAGTAATGTGTCTTCATCTCTTTAAATAAAATAGCTTGGTGGTTTTCAACCTGTAGTTGTATCTCTAAAGACATTACTAGTACTTCTCTAGGGAAAACACTGTCACTGATTTACTTTCCTAACACAGCTTGAATCTTTTGCCATAGTGGGTTTCCTTAACCATTTGAAGTTATTCCTCAGTTTACAAAATGCCATGTTATGCCTAATCTTGTAAATAGTTCTTTGTAAATAAAAAGGATGCAAACTTCTAGGACCACTGATTGTGGTAACTTAGTGTGAGCTGGGAGGGGGAAGGAGAGGGGAAGTGGAATTGAAACTCCCAGCTGTAACTGATTGATTGTGTCATGAAATACAGCTTTTGAGAGAGCAGGAATTTTGCAAAAGTTCACTGAAATGAGTTTCACTAAGGTTGAAATAGAAAGCCAAATGATAATCATTAAAAGATTTTTCAGAAGGGCTTTTTAGAAGATTTTTTTATACTTTATATGAACAAATAAAACTTGAATGAATTTCTTCACATGCAAAAATTATTAACTAACCGACCTTTTTCTGTTCTGCTTTCTGCACTTGTTCAGTGACTTTGGAAGTTTGTTACTTCAGAGCATGAACATAATAAACTTTGAGTAAGGGAAACCTTTCCTTAGCTCTATAGATTGTCAAAATTATTTTTTATTTAATCTTACATAAAATTTTGACTTTATTTTTTGATACCGTTGCTTTTTAAAAGTACTCTGACACATTGCTGCAGGATTACAGTAACCAAATTATTTGTTCAATCTGGAAAATTAAAACTGCAAATTCAAAACAATAGGTTTAATAAAGTGTAACTGATAAATCTAAGAAATTAACAGCAAAGTCATTTAAATATTGAAATTTCCCTTCAAAACGACATATTGTGTACCTGGAAACAGTAATGCTGTGCCAGGCAGTTTCTGCTCTGTTCTCTTCCTTGGGAGACAGAAAGAACAATGGATCTCTGTCCCCTGAGTCTTTTGGGACAGGGAATGTCATAAGGGTTATATTTAGTCACTAGGAAGGGTACTGCATGTGTCATAAAGTAACATCCCTTTGGTGCTGACTTATTCAAAGTCACACAGTCCTGGACTTTTCCTACCTTCCTCCTCAGTGAATCTGACAAATGCAGCTGGTATCAAGGCGAGAGCACAGGACCATACAAAGAAAAATACAGCACAGCATAAATTGGTCACTTAAAACTACACTGAGTCCTGAGGTTCTGCTACAGCTGTTGTGAGGCCTGTGAGGGGAAAGGTTCATTTCTGTATGCTTTTATTTCCTTGTTGTGAAGTCCTTGTTATAAGTAATTTTTCATGGAAGTGGTGAAAAAGGGAAATGATTGACTAGGATTTAAAAACAATAAATATCCCTTATATTCAATAATTAACTGGAATAAAAATATTTGTTTTTAAAACAGAGTAAAATAATTTTCTCTTTATTTCACAGGGTGCCCCAAATACACTTATTTCATAGGGAAACAACTAAAAGTTTTTAGAAGTCACAGGCTTTGTTTGTTGTATACTTATCGTGGATGAAATAAACCTGAGGTAACGCAACCCCAGCCCCACTCCCCAGCCCTCCACCCTACTTGCCTCCCCCAGTATAAGCCTGTTACACCTGAAAGATTTGTTCGGAATGTCCAGTGGGAACCTGGAAATCGTAATAATTTGTAGTATCGATTGTGTGAAGCTATGCAGCTGGGGCCTCTAGTGAATAGACAGGAATAGACATTTTATTGATTAACTTTTACAGTCATATTTTCAGGACTCTGCTGCAACATAATTTTCACTTCCCAGCTTTGTGCTGCTGCATCATGAAACTTGGATTCTTCTCTCTTAACATTTACCCACCTGAGAGAAACAGTACAGGCTTGTCTTTTTTAAGCTGTACTCTGCAGAAATGCATAATATTTGGAGTAGTAGATTCTTTTAGATTTCCCCTCTGCTGTCACAATAAAGTGAAAAATCTTCACAAGTGATGTTAGCAAGTATTGAACAAGTTGCACATCCTCTCTAACCCCCCATTAGATGCTATTTGTAACGTCTAGTAATTCTATTTCTTTGCATTTTCATTCTTATTTTTTTCAAAAAGGGTAAGATTCTGGCAAAAGCAACCCCCCTCTTTATATCCACAAATTCCAGAAGTGCTTAAAAGGGAAACCAGAACAGCCCTATAATAAAATAGATGCTTTTATCAGTTAGTGAAATTTTTAAAGGAGAAGACAAAATGTTCTCTTGAAAATCTGAAAGGAATTATCAGTAAAATCTGATTCATTTTCAGGAGTGACATCCTGCATTAACTAAAATTGATTATAAGATTACTAAGAGGACCAGATTTCAGTACAGTTACTAATAATTCAAAAAATATCTGTAGATGTACTGAAGTCTTATATAAACAAATCTCAAACCCCATTTTTAAAATTTCTGGTACTATTAATTTCCAGAAAAGAACAAAAATGGCATTGAGCCATTGTGAAAAGCACTGTTGCATATTTGTTTTCTTTCTTTAGTACGGGTTACTTTGTACATTAGATTCCTAAGCCATTTCTCTTTCATGCACTTTGAAAATTACCAGTGAAAATCCTCGTCCACTTTTATTCATTTAGTGGCTGTTTATTGTTAGTTATTTTATGCATTTACTTTCATGTGAACCATGTTTTTAACATAAGTTTAATAATGCCTTGTAGGCTAAATATTCACCACCCCATCATCACTGGTCCTAATATGATTTAAACGTCTGTCATCCCACTACTTTTTCTATGCTGTGTTGCTATTAACATCTTCTAATTATAACAGTGCTTAAGATATTCGTGGTCATGTTTCCTTTTGTCCTTCCCCTCTCATCAGAGACATGATGGTGTGCACCATATGGAGCTACAACTGAGGCAGAAGCTCTCCCATCCATCACAGAAGGATCACTTTGTTTACCATTGTCAAACTTATGACTGAATAATTCCTATTTTGTTTAAAAGAATCAGGAAAAGTGTGGAGGACTTAAAGGTAAGAATAACAACATCAAAGAAAGATGATAAGTAGCAACTTGCTCAAGACCTCAGTGTCCACTGGTCCTGGAATAAGTAGAAAAAGTCTCAATCAGGTGGAGAACTATAAAATTTGAAGAAGCGGCTACATTTCTTCTTATGCATGGAAAATTAACGTATTATTTATCAAACTTAATTAATAAGTAGTAGCCAATTAATTAATAGTAGTATCTGATTTTAATGGCATCCTAGACCTCAATCTGTCAAACATGTGAATGCAAGTCACAGTTTCACAGTTTTGTGAAACCAATTACCCTATAAACATGTGAAAAGCTCTTCACAAGCTTGCAAGATTGCAGATGAAAACTGTTATAAGGATCACTTATGATTTTGTTTTGTAGCTGTGATTTTTTTATTATAAAAGTAGTGAATTATGATGTAAGAATACAGGAAATCACTGAAACATCTGACTGTATTTTAATTTAGATTAATTTAATGGAAATCCAAATTAGTGCTTGTGTGTGATTTAGTTAAAGAACAGGGAAATGGTATTCCCTCTTCTGAACCTTTGTGGAGACTTTAAATAAGATCAAAGTAGTATTTCAGTAAGTTTTATATGTTCTAGGTAGATAATCCCCTAAATGCTTAGGACTTCGTGCATAGCATGTTAACTGAATTTCTAGATTTCCTATTTAGTTTCTTTTTTCTTTTGTATTTTGACATAGACACGCTAAGGCTTCTTGCAGTTGTGGTAACCTTTTTATTATGAATTAAGCAAGGTAAATTTTAAAACTTTTAAGAAGTAAAAAAACTTGAAATGTTTTAAATGTTTATTAAATAAATTAGATGCAAAGTATAACAAAATGTTTCTTAGAACATTTTTTTACACTGCACAAATTCAAAACTAATTATAGTTCCCAATTTTAATCAAAGAAGTCTAAGGTTTATCATGACATAGCTGAAGGCTGCTTGACTCCATTACTTTATTATTTTTTCTCTAAGAGAAATTGCAAATCTGAAGTATTTTAATAAGTTTATGCTTTAATTTGATTTTTAATTTCTATTACTTGAAAAAGTAAGATATTAAGTAAATAAAAATTTATGTTTATTGACTTTCACATTATCTGTGACACAAATATTAAAAAAAACCTCACCCAAATTATTATCTGTTCAAGTATAGGATGTGATCCTGTACCTTTGTGCCTTCCCAGACACTATAGTTATGACTGAGAAAACCTGAATTGATTGCAATGGAAATCTACCTGACAGTAAGTATTTGCAGTGGCAGACAAAATTATTTAAGAAAAGAGAATGTAAAATTAAGAAAGACAGATGGACTCATAAGAGTGAAATACAAATAGTCTGAATCAGGATTGATTTCAACATAATGTGGTGGAGGAATCCCCACTTATTGATCAACTTTAAAGCCCATGCACAGCACTTAAAAAGATAAAGTAAGCAAGGTCAGATAATCAAAGCATTTAAATAGTAAAAACAGCAACTGCCACTGTAGACTGGTAAAATAAATCCATAATACAAATTGCTTTAGCAAAAAGTGGATGAGCAGCTGATCTTCCTATTGAACTTTTATACTGTTCAGTGACCACACTGGGGAGAGGATTGGAAGAAATGCCTTGAAGATCAATATTGAGTGAGAGGTAGCAGGGATTCATTCTGAACATGAAAGAATTACAAGTATGAGAGTAGAGATTCTGAGGAAATGTCATCAAGAAAGGACTGTTCTTTTAAAATATTACACATATTATATGAGCATAGTATTAGTTGATATCCTGTTACAATCTTTGAGCACTTAGAGCTTATTAAACCAGAAGTTTATTTATTGAAAAACATAAAAATAGGTCAAAAAGAACTAATGATTTTAATGAAATTAGTTATCAGAATTTAGTAACCTCTGTCTTCAAAACAAGTGGAGTTTTAATCTTCCTAATTAGTATAGTGTTCAGTTGAGGCAGCTACTTTCCAGTCATATGTATTTCAAGTTTTTGCTGAACAGGAAGGATGAACCAGAATATTGTATTGTTTCTCTTTTTTTTTAATATGTTTCTTTTTTTTTTTCAAAGATCAGCATGCACCTATAATTAACATGTTTACTGTAAGTACTGTTTCTTCAGATCTGTTTGAAATAGCATTTTTGCAGACATTTTAAATAATCTGTAGAAACTACAATGCTGTAATGCAAGTGCTTCAAATTTCAGTTTTTCCTAAACTTGTATAGGCTTTTCATTTTAAAATAGGTGTTAAAAATATGCCATAGCTTTCATTTATGCATTATTTTTTCCAGTACTATTTAAAGAGTGTTTGTGAGAAAGAAATACTAGAGGTGGAAGTACTACAGTAGCTCATTGTTTCAAATACATTGTTTTCATTCACTGTTTTATTATATCATTGTATGAGAAACATTGTATTTTCATAGATATATTATCCCTTTAAAATGAAGAATCCTTCTTTTTTCTTTATTTTTTCACTGTAATCTTCCTTTACTTTCAGGCTCATTATGCTACCTATGAAAATGGTGTTATTGTTAGAAATTAATAATTCAAGGTGTAAAGGTATTTGCATTTTAAACTATAAAAAAAGGAACACTAAAACTAGAGTGTTTCAAGGATATAGAAAATATATTAAAAAAAGAAAAAAAAACCTAGAGTGAGTATTTGCGTTCTCTTTGAAGATTTTTGACAAAATACCTTAGAGTAACTGATTCCCAAAATCATGAAGTTTTTTCACTATGGTAACTGTACCATACACCCTCTTGTAGCACATAATTATTTAAAACTACTATTGACTCCATTTTTGCTGTATGAATTGCTGATTACAGCAATTTCAATGGTAAAATTGTGAAAAACTATATTTATAGTTGTCAGAAAAAGGTCAGCTTATTTGCATTCATTAGGAACTTGGAGGACCATACAACATGCTATTCCTTTGGGATTCTTATGTTTATTGATTTGTATACAGCTATAGGAAAATTAGTTGGAATTATATTTCACTTACCCCTGGAGGCTGTATATTAATAACAATGGAGTTCTACATAAAAAAAATAGAACCAGCAAATTAAATAATTGTCATTTTTTTAAATTGAAATTGTTATACTTGACTTTTTTAAAATAATCTCTTTTGAACAGCTGGAGGAAATCTATTAGTGAACTTTTGTTAATACTCACAGTACTTTTATTAGCACAAAAATGCATAGACATTTATATTAATGTGATAGAAAGTTTTTGAAACTTCCTATTTAGTAGTGGTCTTTATAGATGCTTATAAAACAAGACAATATTTAATCATATGCTTAGCCTTCCTTATATAGTGAATTTTTCTTATATAACTGTATAATTACTAACCCCAAAATGTAATTGAAATATATGAATGATCCTGTCCTAAAAGATATTATGTTTGTACTGTAGTCATTAAAGACCTTTCAAGACCAAGAGCTATATCAAATCCTAAGGAAATGTTATAGCCATCCATGACTGATAGCTCTTTAGGTATAAAAATATGGCTAATATCTTTAAAAAATGCCTACATGGGTAACCTACCAACAATGTGGAGTCAGGTAAAACACATTGTCAAACTGTGACAAATCTTTGTCTAAATGGAGAGAACTTCAGATTTACAGGTAGAAATGATGGTGAGGTGGTATGCATTTGAAACCTTGTTTGTATTACATTGATAAATGCTGTACATGATTAGTGCATATTTCTGTGAACTTTTAACACTTTAAATGGATTAGAATGTCTTATTTTGATCATATCCATATTGTTCATTAAGATAAGATTAGGTCCTTAAAAAATGTTTGGCTTGTTTCCATTACATTCAAAAGAGTTTAAAGTAGAAAATATAGAATACAGTTTTCCATAGTGTGTATATATACCACATGTTTGAGATTAATCAAATCGTAGTCACCTCTAATTAACAGCAGGGAGCAATTCCAACATGGGACAGGGCCAGATGACTAAGAAATGAAGCATATATTTAAAAGATGCAGCATACTAAGAAAAGAAAAATAGGTTATGACTTGTGACTTAAAAATACTGCAAAGTTTTTAAACCTGTGGTTCTGTGCATGTGGTTTAAAAATTTTATTTTGTTTTGTTTTTTAGCTGGGCCAAAAATTTTCAGAACTCCACCGTTTGGTAGGTAAATACAGTTTTCTTTCAAAGTTAATTCTTTCCATTCTTCATAATTAATAGATTAAAAACCCCCTGACCTTTGCAACTTCAGATGAGCAGCTTTTTTTTTTTCAAATTCTTGAAATGTCTGATTTGTATGCCAAAATTCTGTCATTTACCATGGGGCTTGCTTAGAACCACAGGAAAAGCAATGATCAGGGACATACATTGAAAGAAGTTGAATCTTTCCTCCTGTTTTTTGTTTGTTTGTTTGTTTAAAAAAAAAAGTAGGAACTTTTATAACTGATGAAGAAGAAAACTCTGGGAAAAAAAATGTCATGCAATGAAGTCAACTGGAGAATTAGATACCTTCCTATCCTTTCCCTCAGACTTGATGAAGATACTACCTCCAAACTTTTCTGAATATCCAGTGTGAGATGCTGCTGTCTGATCTGTTGCAGACTGAACTGTACCAAGAAAAACCGTAGCCAATGTTAAAATTCTTTGAACAGTTAAAGGTCTTTACAAAGAAGCATTAACAAAAAGACGTGAGAAAACAATGTTCAGTTGTGTCCTGTCTCTGACTGAGAGTTTGTGCCAAGGCCATTGTCATTGCAGTGTAGGAAAATAGCTCCTGAGCACACACAAGTTTTTCTGTCTCTCACTGATTCAATAACTGCTAAACTTGCCTATGAAAAGGGAAAAGCTCTACAAGAAAGACTAGAGGGCAATTCCTTTTAGATCAACCTGGAATAATGTTAGTTCAAAATAAAAGAGAAATTAATCTCTGTTCTCATGTATCCCAAATGAGAGCTCTGATAGAAAGCATTTCACATTTTATTTTTGCTTTATGTGAGCCTCCTTATCTTCTTTTACCCCATTTTCCCAAATCTGTTTACTTCAGCAGCCTATGTATAAAATGATAATAGAGATGTATTCTCATATCATGGATGTTGATATTTATGAAACACTCAGACACCATTGTGTTGAAAATCAGTGGCTTTATTTATGATGTCTTTTTCATTGTGTCACAATGAGAGCTGTGTTTCTCAGTTTAAGTCATGTAAGCTGGTGCATAGAGACATTATCTGTGGGTTGCAGATTCAGAATTTGGAATTGAATGGGCTAGAAGTTTGTTTCAGGATCTTGTTTTAGACTTAACTATTTTATGCAGTGTCCATGATTTTTAAAAGGAATTATATGAGTATTAATTTGTTTTCGAAACTCAGAGTAAAATATATTTTTCATTCATATCAGGATTTGAATATTGTACTTTATACTCCAAAAGATAAATTATAAGAAATCAAAATTTTTAGGTGTTTGTCCTCTAAGTGATAAAAGATAGCATACAAGCTGGATGTTTAAAGGAAGGATATTACCAAGTGATAAATCTAAAAACATGCAAATATGCTTACATAGGTTGGACGGAAATTATTATACTTGACAACATTAATTCTGATATATTGGGAACACTGAATATTTGAATTTGACACAGTAATGCTTTTTTAAAGTAAAATCAGCACCAGAGCCTGCTTCCAAGTCAAAGGGATTTCAAGAGGTACCCAACTTAAAAGTAAAATTGGATTTACCTCTTTTATATGGATATTTTTCAGAAGGAACACCTGTGAAGGGGTTCTTTGCTTGGTGTGCTGTATTGTCTGTCTTAATCAGATCAGACAGAGATTTACAAGCAGTTTCTCTAGCAGGGAAGTAACAATGTAGCAAAAAACCCCAGGATAAGTAAGGGCCATAGCACAGCACTGACCTTCTCCAAGGCACAGGAACTTT
This sequence comes from Acrocephalus scirpaceus scirpaceus, assembly GCA_910950805.1. Classification (NCBI taxonomy): domain Eukaryota; kingdom Metazoa; phylum Chordata; class Aves; order Passeriformes; family Sylviidae; genus Acrocephalus; species Acrocephalus scirpaceus. Next base: position 96,194,473 of record OU383773.1, read on the forward strand.
TCAACCGAATGGATTTAGAACTTAGACAGATGATAGCTTACTCTCCACATGCACATTCTCTCATACATTTTTTTGTTAATATATTCCTTAGAATATCCATACAATTTTCATTTACACTTTTCAAGATAATTTGGCCTTGAACAAAAACCGAGCAAGACAAATTTCAAACAGATGAAGCTGGGCAAAACTCTAGGTAACTCAAAAGTGTGTCTAATAATGAAAAATTTTGTGGTAGGTAGAAGAGTGACACACAACTGCAATGGCACCCTGGCAATCAATGAAACAATAACAACTGGGAGTGTTTTTATAGCATCATCTTGCTGAAACTGGTGAGTGTGCAAAGGATTTTTTGCTCATAGACATCAAAAAACCCCAAAAATAACCAATTCTAATAAAGGAAATTTAACCTTGATGTAAACGGAATACTTGCCTTACGTATCATTTTCAGAATTGTATATTAGCCCTTCAAGGATAAACATCATCAATAGCGTGCAAAAATTCAAAATAATTTTTTAAAGCTAGGAAATAATCTTGTTCTTTTTCTTGATTTTTTCGTAATTGTAGCCAGAGATTTGTAATGAATGGACTTTAGTTTGTCATCTATTGCTGTTTTCAATATATTCTACAACAGCCAGCACCTTCTTCTAGAACCAAGAGAAGGGTTGAGAGAGTGCCATGGTTCTGTTTGATTTAACCTTTGATTTTAAGTTAATTGATTTACATTCCTTTGGAATTCCCTTTCAGATGGTTATTTCAGTTGTCAGAATTCATAATGAATAATATACATTCTCTTCCTAAGTCTGGTAACGCTTAAGATTACATGAGAGCCCTTCTTAAGGCTAGAAGAACTTTAGACCTGCAAAAAGTACTTGACTGTTTTGGAGTGGAAACTTTTATCATTGGATATGACAATATTGAGTCCATTCTTCTAATTATAGATTTCTCACCAGACTTGAGTGTTCTCTTGTAGATTGTAGTGTTGAATACTGTTAATAGTGGCCCACTCAATTCCTATCAAAAATTAATGGAATTTGTTTGAGTGGCTTGGTTTATTTTGTTTTGGTTTGGTGGGGTGTTTGTTTGGTTTTTTGTTTGTTTTGTCTGCAGCTGTTGTGGCCCTGTCCACATGGTGGGTTAAGGGGAAGGATGCTTGATTTACTCTGAGTGGTACACAGGAAAAACAACAAAATTCTCAGGAGGTTCAGTATCAAACTTTTATTTTGAAACTTGAGAACATCTAAGGGAAAAATAAGGTACTTGGCAAATTTTGAAATGTAGCCATTTTGGTTAGAAAAGCAATAATAAAAAGCACAAAATTAATTTGAGAAAATGTGTAAGAGAAAGGGAAAAGGTGAAAGAAAGTATAAGAGTAGAAAGGTATAAAATCACCACCTGTGGATCCAGAAATTAGACCTGTTTGTTGAAATTAAGAGGTCTCTTGGTCAAAGTGATTTTACAGTCTTGATCCACCAGGGGTGGAAGAAGCTTTCAGTTTGGAGTGAGAAAAGTAGTTGCATTGTTTAATACCTAATGAAGTTCCTGGTTGAAGAAAAAAATACGAATTGTAAAGAGTGCATGAACAATACCTGTAGTGATAGGTATCTAGCAATTTACATTCAGAGATGTTATATTTTGCTAAGGAAATGTAATTTAATTATTTTTTTTTAAAAGAATACTAGGATTTTGTATAGATGTATGTATATTTATGTATTTATTGGGGAATAAAATTGATTTTTATAGATTGGTATTTTGGACCAAAAGATAGTGAAGTGTCTTGTCTAAGTTATCAGCAAAGATAAAAAAGAACAATGCCATTTGAATATAGAAAGGTGAAAAATACCAATTTATAACAGCAAATGAGCATGGGAACTCACGGGAGCCACCTATTCTACAGAAACCCTCTGTATGAACTAAGAGTCCATGGGAAAAAAGGCAGTGCCTTTTTTTCATTTCTCTTTCAGTGATAAGGGAATAGGCTACTTGGTGTTTATTAAACAAGAAAAAATGCACACAATCTGACAATATTTACATTCTATTTACATTTTATTCTACTGTAATTTTCTTGTCCACTCTGGAGGTTTGGATCAAATTCATTTTCTATTAATAAAGCCATGTAAACTCAAGAGAACTAGTTTTCTCTGCCTCCCCTTCTCTTACGTATGTATTTATATAGAGAAATGTATTTTCGTTTGTTTGTTTATTTTTACTTCTTACTCGATATAGCTGTGTAAAAAAAGTGTAGTTTGAGTCCTTATACTTATCATCCCTGTAATTAATACACAAGAAAGAAAGTATTGAGATAAGTGGAACAACATAATAAAAGTTTGGTTTAAATGGGATACTTCTAGAAAAAGAAGTATTTTGCAGGAATGAAAGCTTTTCCACGTAAATTATATCATGTAATCTGAACTAGTTTTAAGCTTAAAAAACATGCAAATCACAGAAAAACTGGAAGAAAGGATTAGCTGAACACAAACCCTGCCATGTGCAGGAAGAGCTTTTAGAAAAGCAGTCTTAGCTGGACTAGGGTGCAGTGAAAAAACTGATAGAATACTATAGTATTCAGGTAACAGCCTTGGTAGCATATATGATATTCAAGCTTAATATTTGAAGTAATGTAAACTAATGTCCCTAGCTTATTTTTCCACTACAAAAGGAAATATTATTTAAATAACGTTACCTGTAAAGTTCACTTCCAACACATGAGAGTTATTACTGAAAATATTTGGTCAATATAAAGGAACATTACTTCTTTTTAAACTCTTGTGGGTGGGATTCATCTTGTCCAACTTTAGATTTCCATTTTAGGTGGAAATACAGAAAGGAGGTCCCTAAGTTCCCATTTTGGTCACTGGAGACCTAATCAATTCAGAGAGGAATCAAGAGCTGAGCAAACAGCGAGCCAATCAAGTATTAAAGTGTGTTTTCTGACCGGTCTAAAAAAGTCTCCAGATAAACATTCATCAGGCCTCCACTCAATGCAATGGAAGAATACGTATGCAGTCACACATAATCAGCTAAATGCGTATGTGCCAATTGATGACCTGGTGAGTTACCCCTTCCCAATAATTCATTAAATGCTACAAATTATTTTTATTTATTTATTTATTTTATTTGTTATTACTAAGTGTTTCATAGGTATTAATACAGGTCATTGCTCTGAAAAAAAAAATATATAAATACAAGGATTTAAAAGGGAGTGATCTATGATATAGGGGAAAAAAATTAAAATAATAGATGATCTTTTCTGTGTCTTTTATTGTTTATATTTAGAGGCAGTTTTTATCTTGTATTTGGTTGGTTGTTGGCAGTGTATTTTTTTTTTTAATAGAAAAGAAAGGATGCAAGAATGTGGGGGGTGAGAAACTGGGTAAATAGGAAAAATAGTAGAATGACCATTACTCTTTTCCACCCTACTGTTACCATACCATATCAATGTAGATTGATTATTTGCTGTATTATTTCACTAAAGAAGTGTATTAATTCTGGAGCCTGACTGAACCTTGAACAGAAAGAATATAATAATGTTTATTTAACTGAAATTGGTTGCCACCTGCAAACCAGATGGTTGCAAAATATTTCCATTGAAAATATTTAAACATTCAGAGGCAAAAAAAAAAAGATACAGGTTGGGTAGAAGAAATATATTTTAGTTTTTGAAAGTTTCACTACATGCAATTTTAGTGGAAATAGTAGTTGGAAGAATTACTACACAAAATTTAAACTAAATCTTTCACTTATTTTTATGATGCTTTGAACTTCCAGTGTTTCTGACATATAACCCATCAAGGTAGCAAAAAAATTTAAAACACATGAAATTTGTAGTTGTTTACTTGAATCAGTATTTCATAATATGGCAATTTGAGAGAAAAGAAAAATTTAATGTAGAGGTAAAAATGCAATGAAAATCAAATCAAGCAAGTGAAATAGTTAATCATGCTAACACTTGGATTATCAATATATCATCACGCTAATTTTTTTCGTGCATGCTGATTCTTCACCAATAGATGCAGATTGTCACTGGGAGCAACTGGTGCCATTAAGCTTCCAAATTAGTCAGTTCTCCAGCTAAGTAGCTTGCGAAAGTACACTGAAGGTTTCATCTTTCTAAAGACTCTATATATTATCTTTACTTATGTAAAGAGTTCATTAGAAAGAATTTTACATTGAAATATGGTAACTTTTTAGCCTCCTTTAATGCAGTCACGCATCTTTAACTACCAGACATAAAACTGCTTAATTCTGTGGATATTAATGGATTCATATGTCATAAAACCAGAAGAAACAGTGTAATCGAGTCTCATATGTGACACAATACAGGCCATAGGACTTCAGTGAATTAAGTGGTACGTCATGTCTAAGTAAATGTGACTGAAATGGAGCATATTAAAATACAGCATACATTTTTTTAATACATTCTTGACTTAAAAAAGCCACTGTAACTGAATTTGTGACAGTCCTTCATGGGTTTTCTCAATAAATCCAGCTTTTTAAAACAAGCAATATGTTGATTCTGTATCATTTTAGCCTCTTACTCAAAATGTCATATGAAACTTAATATAGAACTAAAGTATATTATCTTTTCATCTTCATCAACAGTACCTGAAATCTCTTAAAACCAATACAGCACATAGTAGGACAAGCTGCGTTTACAGCACAGACACAGTAATTTGTATTTATCTAAATATATTATTCTATAAGTGTTCTTTATATCTATAGTCAATGCAAATTAGTATGGATTTAGGATATCAGTCCTTCAATAGTTTGAGTGAAATAGATTAGTAAATGCCAGGGCGGAATTATTTGAATCTCAGAGTTAGACCCAAAAAAGTATTAACAGAGAATTAGTAGAGCATTATAGTATTAGTTTCTACTTCTAAAAAACCTTTCACAGTTTCTAAAAGCATACAGCCTAAAAATGGTCTAGAATTTTTTTCTAAAAGCTCTTAAAAAATTCTTAAGAATTCTACACAGGAAAGTAAATGTCTATATGTACTTCTGTGACTGCAATAGTTTTTATCCTAAACCAAGTGTTGTGAATTCCATTGTTACTTTTGATTTCTTAAATGTCTTGTTTTTGGAGGGTGGAGAGATGCAGATGTATATAATGCCATTGAACAAATTAGAGAAATGATCTTATTTTTATATTCAAATTCCTTCAGTTAATTACATCTCACTAATTTTTTGTGGGTTTTTTTTCTCTTAAGATACTGCTTATGCACATATGAACACTGACATAGGAGTGCATACATGCAAATCAGCGTCTATAGTTATGTCTATATTTAAAGTTGTCACATAAAACTTATATCAACTTTGGGACATTTTCACCTTAAAATATGACTTGTTCAAGAATTCTCTTGCCAGAAGAAGTACTAACTTCTGGTTTTGTAATTAATTCCTACTTGTGTGTTTAAAATTGGTGGAAAAAATCAAAATAGAATCAATCATGATTTTAAAAATTTGTTTTATAATTGATTTAGTTTATTTATGGGGTGTTTTTTTAAAAATGTTTCAAGGTAAGGAATTCTTTGGTAAACATAGTTTAGCATCTCCAGTACACTAACTTTCTCTGGAATTTCTGAGGAGAGCTTAGCATTTTTCCTCCAAACCTTGTTCTAAATTCCATGTTTTAAAAGTCTTCACAAAGTTAATTTTAAATGCTCAGAAGTCTGGTAACTTAAAATAGCTTAACTTACCTTGCACCAGATTTTGCTTATCATATTTTTAAGAACATTGTTCCATTACAGATTTCTAAGTCAGTAGCATTAAGATATCAAATGTTTCTAAGCAGATCAAATTACTCAAACAGCTCATTTGTTTATTTGTTTGTTTGTTCCTGGCAACAATGATTAACTGGTATAGTGATTATGAAAACAGCATTTCACAGTGTTAGTATTCTGTTTGAGCTTATAAGTAATTTTCTGTCAACAGTATTATCAGTAAACTTCTGTGCATATGTTACTCAAAGAAATCCTACCAGTAACTATAGATTTTAAATTGTATGGACTATATCTATTTGAAAACAAACAATATGTATCAAATTATTCTTTTGATTTTGTTTCCCTTGAACAAAAGCTGCTGTCAAAGGTGAAAAGATCTTTACTTTTCTAGTGGAATTCCTTTTCATTTCTCTCATTGTTATGGATTCATAAGTAAGCAATTTCACATTTTATTACAAAATAAGTAGAGGCAGGTGTCTAGAAAATGGGGAGAATGGCATACTCAATTTCCTTGTGGCATATATTAAAGTTTTAGGAACATATTTGCCTGGCCTTCTGCTGGATTTAGTAAAACTTCAGCTGATGGGTGAGTAAGCATTGTATAAACATTTTCTTCATTGTACCAAAGCTGAACTTCTCTTCATTCAGACTTCATGGTTTCTCCATTTTTCCATATAGTAGAGTGTTGTTAGCAACCAATATAGGAAAAACCAAACTGTAAATAAGAAAAGGCAAATAAAGCATGAAAAAGCCGGACATTGAGTTACATATTGTTTTAATACAGAATAAGGAATATCTAATAAAAAACTTGCATTGGATTCCTTGTTGGTATTTAGTGTTACTGTTACTCTAACAATAGCTATTAGATTGTAGTATTTTTATTGCTGTAAGACCACAAGTTTTAAACATCTTCTAACCACTCTATTTCTTTGAACTATCTTTTTGAAAGGATAATGTACCTTAGTTACACCAGTAAGCTGGCTGTAGACTAAAACGAATTCTAGTCGAGGTGATCTCACTAGCTGTACAAAGTGGAATTAAGGGTATATGATCTACTTTTGCTTCATTGCATGCTTAGTATTGTTGGGCAATTTAGGTTTATAAAGACGCTTGTCAGTGAGCATCAAAAAAAAGAGTCTGAGAGTCATGTCTATGAAAACTCTTCCTCTCATTTCTTCTTATTATTCTTTAACAAGGACTATTGCTTATAAGTCACGTGAGACCAATCTCCAAAATGCATGCCAATGAGTAATTTACTCCTGATTTGGTATAATCTCAGGAGTCATTCGGGAAGCCCACATGATGTACACTGCTTAGGAGCAACTTGAATGAGAGGCTTGAGTACACGTGGGTGCATGCTGCTGCTCTACAATTTCTGCTTACATAAATTTTAATTTCTATCTCTAAAATACTTTGGAATTTTTTAAAAATTTAATTTATTTTCCCCTTAGTTCTTCAATAATTGTTCTCTTTCCCAGCCTAAAATTAGGAAATCTGTAGACAGCTACATGCAAATGCCTTGCTTCAAAATGGAAATTTCTGGAATTATAGCCATTATATACTTACAGACACCTGACATTCTATGTACTGTATCTACTCTAAAACAACTTATGCTTATGTAAATTGGGATGTAGAATAATTGATGTCTTTATGCTGTATAACTTTGTTACTTTTATCTTCTAGGTGAAATATAATTGAAAAAATATCTCAATCTTGCTAAATTGACTTTACAACACAAAAGGTAACTACACAATGAAGTAATGTTAATTTGGAGAAAATATGATATAAGAGGAATTCTAGCCTTTTCATATATGATAAGTTACATTAGTGTTAGAGAAACTACTTTGAAATAAATAACACTCTACATCTTAGAACTTGATAGCGAAACCACATAGGCTCGTACCTCTTCTTTCTACACTGCCAAGGTGTGCACACAATTTCTCTTATTCTTATATATCTAGAAAAGATCACATTACAGTAAGGTTACAGCTTCTGAAACAGTTCCACAACCATTGTGAAAATTAAAGAATTGAGGTATACAATTTCTATTCAATTTTTCATCATCCATAATGAATATACTTATGGAAGCCAGGTAATATTTTATAGAAGGGAAAAAGCCCTAAATTTTCAACTATATTATCCATATATCTGATTTTTAATTTCCTTTCTTTAAATATATCTGCCAATAAAATACCCAGTGAATTTGACAAAGTCTTTATATTTTTGGGGAATATTAGGTAATGTTTACAGATAGGGAAGATCAGATGATGAGAAAATGTTCTGCATTGAGAAAAAATTATGATTTCATGCTATGTGTGCTGATGCAGGAAGCATCCCAAACTTGTCTAGTTTGGGATGTTTCCTAAATCTAGTTTCCTAAATCTAGCATTCAGCTAGATTTAGGAAAAGATCTTTAAAAAAGAAATCAAAGTAATCATGCATATAAGTACATGTCATGTTTATGTACCTTTCCTGCAGAACAAAATATGCATTAGTATTCACATTTGACATCCAAGGTACGTGGAAATTACTAAAATATTCCATTAGCAGGAGAGAAGGAAATGTCATATTGTGATATTCAAGCACGTCTAGATATTCATAAGAAACTGTAAAAATATATTTTACAAGAGGTCAGAAATTACAGACTATGACCTTGTATCTATTTTAGTGTGAAGAATCTGTTTAGGCATCAAATAATGAGGAAATGAACCTCCTGAAAAAAAATCAGTTAAGATCCATTGAGATTTGCCGCATGCAATGCTTCATTCTTTTCTTCAAAGAAACATTGTTTAAGGACTGAATTTTATGAATAATTATTAAAAAGGCTGCAAGAGACCATTTTATATATATGTGTGTATATATATATCTAGCTATAAAATATACTATGAAGAATCTTGAATTCCTTTGGAAAAGAATATTTGAGATTTAACAGGGCATACATTTTTGGGAAGGTATAGAGTCAAGAATCCCAGAATGGTTTGGTTTGGAAAAGACCTTAAAGATCACTTACTTCCAACCTCTTGTCATGGGCAGGGGCACCTTCCACTAGACAGGTTGCTCCAAACCCCATCAAACCTGACCTTGAACCCTTTTAGGGATGGGGCAACCACAACTTCTCTAGGCAACCTGTTCCAGTGCTTCACCACCCTCACAGTAAATAATTTTCCCTTAATGCATAATCTTAACCCACTCTATTTCAGTTTGAAGCCTTTCCCCCCATATCCTGTCATTACACACCCTCATAAAATGTGCTTCTAAATTCTTTTTGTAGACCCCCATTAGCTACTGGAAGGCCACAATTAGGTAACCCTGAACCCTTTTCTTTTCCAAGCTGAGCAAACCCAAGACTCTCAGGTTTTCCTCATAGAAAGGTGCTTCCATTCCTCTAATCATCCTGGTGGCCCTCCTCTGGACTGGCTCCAACAGGTCAGTGTTCTTCCTGTGCTATATGTGCTATATGTTGACAAGGTAATATTTTTCATCCTATAGCACTGTGTAATCATTTAATATAAAGTGTTGCACATAGTTACAAATAAAAGTATTTTCACTATTACTGCTGACTCAGTACCCTTTATATATACACAGAGAGAGAGAAAGAGAGAGACAAAGAGAGAGAGAGAGAAAGAGAGGAGTAGAAGGTGATTACCTGTTTAGTAAAATAAAAGGTTCCAATGTTTTTCATACAAAATCCATTCTCATTGAATTCCCAGCAATTCTACAGTCCTTTCCTCAAAAGAATTTCTATGCTTTCTTCTCCGTTATCCATGATCCTTTCTCATTTTCGTTTTTTAAAACAGCTTGTGAGGTTTTCCATTATTTAATTATTTAGTTACAGATTTCCAGTATTTCCAGCTTTCCCAGTTTGAAGTGCCTCATGGCTTTCTGGCTAGAGTGTCAGGGTGAAAATTCTCTGAGGCATGTTTGCTACAAGGGCAGAGTATTATGGAGGGGTGCTAAGAAGTTTGGGCTATTGTCCCCATTCTGAACATGCTATATATATATCTTAACTATCCTTGTAGTCATCCATACTAAAAACCAGTATGAAAGCAGGGATAAAAATGGAGCTTTTTATTTTTTACTGAGCCATTTACAATTTTCCTACCAAATTTAGCAGGCACAAATCATGTTTTGAAATAAATTCAAAATTTTATGGTAGGTCTGGAGGTCACAAGTTATCTTCTGTTACTCAAGTTGTTGTTTTGTGGAACAATCAGTAGAAAGAAAGTCTTCTTCAATGTTCCGGAATCATCAGGGACAAAAGCCATTACATGTTTCTTAAGAGGTTCATAAAAATATTTATACTGTATTATGTTCTACACTATACTAATACTTTAGCTACAGATTTACGGAAAACATTTGTCCTTTCTTCAACACTTTCAATCAATTTAATTCCTCTGTTCAATTTTCTGTGTTGCACTTCCCTTCATGCAGCCTTTCTCCCCAAATCTTTTATTAGATTTTTCCTAGTCTTCCTTACTTCAGCAGGTCTACCATGGATTTGCACTGCACAGTATATTTAATAATTCATTTGAAGATACGGCAGTGTTAAAGTGTAGTCCAGAAAGACTTGAGTTACATTTTTACTGAATTAATTGCTCCATTTCTAAATGCATGCTACTCAGAATATTTTCAGTTCAGTAGTAACTGTAAATCATAACTCACACCATCTGAAAAAGGAAAAAAAAATGTGTGGGGAAATTTCTTGAATTTTATTTTATATTTCAACTGCTTTCCTGTGACTGGAACCCAAACAATTGGATTTAAAGCTTAGCAAAGTATTCCCCAGTGGTACATTGAAGACATTCTTTTATCTGGAATGCTGATGGACCTAAAAATTAATGTTATGAATTCTCTGGTTCTGTTTCAAGAAGTTTGGTTTTTAGGCTGATGGCTCACATCTGTGGAAAGAAAATAGTTTCACCACCTCCAACATCTTTGTAAGTGAAGAAGGAGATTTCTTGTCTGTTGTAACCAAAGATGCCAGAATCTCTTCACCATAACACAACTTTTGTTCTTTTCTTCTCAAGCTCTGCTTCTTGCTGTCCAAATATTAATTTTATCTCCTCTTCTCAGCACTAGAAAGCTCAGACACCAAATTCTGTGTGGCAATGAATAATTTGACTGTATACTCTAGTCCCATGACAGAAATAAGGACACTGGGGACTGTAGGACACAAATAAAAATTTCCACAGGCTTTCCAAGTCTCACTATAGCTAAGTTTCTATGTAGCTTTCAGGCTCTGTACTTAAAGGGAGTTAAAATAAGTTTGCTACTGATGTTGACTTTTCCATATTAGAAGAAAGTACTAGGTATGTTTGACATAATTCTAATAATAGAAAAACTTATTTCTTCTTTCTGTTATTGGAAATTGTGTTTCCATTCTTTTATTCATGTGACAGCTGTAGAGCATATTTTATTTTATCTTTAATTACTTTCAGGGGAAAGAGGTGAGCTATTTGCTCTGTTTCAAGTTTTGATATTTGAGTGTTAGAGGAAACGAAGAGCCACAAGTAGAATAATTTACTTTATTCCTATTTACAAAATCCTATCTTCTTTTTTCAAAAATTATTACTTTTTTCTGTGATTAAGTGTTCATTATTAAAGAAAATATGTTTTAAATTGCTATACCTAATTACAGAAACATTCAGCAAATATGCTTAAGCATCAAATAACTTTCCAATGACATTCTGGTCATTATATTGGTTATTCTTTTGGTTTTGAAGTGTTCGTGTTCAGTCTGGATGTTTTAGTTATTGCCTTAAAATATATTTATTGTTACAAGTAGTCTAAGCTGGGATAAAATCCCCTTGATTTAGATTTTGAATATTAACTGGTTTGTTAAAAAAAAAAAAAAAAAAAAAAAAAAAAAGGCTTGCTGACTGACTTGGCTCATTTATTATTTTTTCCCTTAAAATAATCACAGAAACTGAGCTGAACTATCACTGGATTTGGAGATTTCATTTCACCAGAGAGGAAAGTATAAACCTATGCTGTAATGTAGTCTTAATGAAGACTCTTTTAATCATTTCTCTGTATTTTCAAATTTCTTTTGATGTTGTTGCTGTTTTTCGTGTTGGTTTTAAGGTACTAGCTCTCAACTAAGCTGTGGGGCTTGGCAGTAAGGGACAGAATTACCACCCTTTTCTTGTATAGTAGAAGGATGTACTTAATAGGACATAATGAATCCCTGATTTGTTTGGAAAGTTTAATTCTTGCCCTGTCTTACTTGCTTTGGCATTAAAGTGTGCAAGATTATCTATTCTGTTGCTGCAAGTCTGAGTTTTTGCAGGTGTAAATCCTTCTGATTCTAGAAGTGGTTTTAAAGTTTTATGCTCTACTGTAGTGATAATTCTTAGGTAGTTGTCACAATGTCAATTGCTCCAGCTGTTCTGAAGTCTTTCCAGAGTCACAGACAAGTACATTAAATTTAAGTGATATGGAAATATTTTTCACCAACTCCATAACTCACTATTTCAGATAATGTAAAACAAAAAAAAGCCCCAAAATTCATAATGAAACTTTACTGAAAACTCATCTGTGCATCCTTTTGTGCGAATGTGCAATAGCCATCTGTTTTTCAACATGCCCAGCAAGACCATGATATTGTTAAAGACTGATGTGTTCTCCATATCTAAACCATTTATATTAATAGTATAAATTTAATATAATACTTGAAGTGTGTACATAAACACACACACACACACATATATATCTCCATAGTTCTAGTTCTATTGTTTCTGTCTTTTTTATATAGAAGCTGAAGTCATTAAGACAGTAAGACCTGATTAGGTTGTCACAATGCCCTGACCAAATATAATTGTATGTTTTCCTCCTTCTGTGATGTCTTCTGGTTTTTTTCAGTTTTTTTTTTTCTGGTTTCCATAACCTGTTTACTTAAAAAAAACCAAACTGAGTAGAGCTGTCAACTTTTTCTTGGTGCATTACTATCTTTAGGTTTACTCTTGATGTAGACTCATCATTTTCTCTTTGTGCTACATGGTAAAAATTAGAATCATGGAGGTGATGCCTTAAGTTTTAGCTTTCATGTTTTTCAGATTCTGTGCTGCCTAGGGATGTAGTTCTGAGTCTCATATTAAGTGCAGGTAAGCTCTCTTCACAGAGCAGGTAGACAAAACAAATTCTTTTCCTGTTGAAGATCAAGGACAACTTTAAGGCCCAAAAGCATAAACCACAGTGGACTGAAGGGATGAATAAGAAGGATGAGACCTCACAACCTGAAGGTGTAATCGGACAATTAAACCCCAATATGCAAATGAACCCAAACTTACAAAATATAAGACCTGGTGACCAATTAGCCATTTTTGTAACCATTCCAAGTCTATCTTGGGTGTAGCCCTGACTAGACTCTTGTCCTGCCAAGGTGTAGCCTAAAGGTCTTTCAGTAAATACCTACTTTATTCTCTAGCTCTGTCCAGTCTCTGTTTCAGGTCAGCCTTCCTAAGGCATGAGAGGAAATATAAAATTTACCTCTTTCCTCACATCTGCCAATAGCAAATGAGATTTTCAACTGAGTCTAGGTGGAATGAAGTTAAATTTCTTCATAGCAGTCCATATGATGCTGTGATTTGCATTTGTGGCTAAGAGAGTGTTGATAACACAGCAATCATTCATCTATTGCTCAGCAATGCACAGCACCAAGGCTTGCTTTCTCCACCTCATGTTCTGTCAGAATAAGTAGGCTTGGGGTGGACAAGAATTTATGAGTGAACATAGTTGAGACAACTTAACCAAACTGAACAAATGGATATTCTGTAAGCTGTCATGAGCACCAATAAGAAGATCAGGGACAATAGTAGGAAGAGGGAAGTTTGTGATTGTGGCCTTTGTCTTTCCAACTGTTTAGCATGCTAAGGGCCCTACTTCCCAGGAAGTAGCTGCACATCTGCCTACTAACAGGAAGAAATAAAAGAGTTTTCTTTCTGCTTTGGTCATTTATGTGGTTTTTGCTTAATTTATTAAACTGTCGTTATCTTGATAATGTTATCTTCTTGCCTTCCTTCTGTTTTGATCCCATCCTGTGGAGGATGGGAGGGAGCAAGGGCTAGGCATAGTGTCTGGCAGGGGTTAACCCACCACAGACTTTAAATGGGCAGACAGGGAGACTTCGTAAGCACACAAACACATATAGATATGGATAAATGGATTGGTGTTGAGTTTATTCTACAGTTTTTGAATGGATTGCCAATGGTATAGTGTGAAACAAATCACATAATAAATTAATATGCATGGAATTGAGAACACATTTTTTCCATCTGGGGAAAAAAAAAAATGGAACTTCTTTGCATAAAAAAAATCTGTGACCTGAAAAGGTTGCTTTTTCACACTGCTGTTATGAGGCTTAAATCAACATCTTTTAAGTAGCTAGAAAACACCTCAAATCTTTTGGAAATAGAAATCCAATAGAAGTTTCCTGTGAGGTTTAACTTAAAAACAGAAGTAGGAGATTAACAAACCAAACAGATCAGAAAATACTCAAAGTCCAGGCCATATACTCTTTAACCATCAGAGCACATATATATTTTAAAATATGTATGCACGTATATGCACATTTACTATACTACCAAAAACGTTTTTCTACCATTTGTTCTTTTGTGTTAATAGAATGGAAATTTGGAGAAGAGGTGAAACCTGTATGACATATCTGTCAAAATATTCATTATAAACAAAACTCTTCACACTTTTTAACAGTAGATGTTATTTTATGCACATGTTTTGATGTCAGCATGATTATCTCTTTGTCATTTCTAGTTTGTAAGTACTCTTTTTGCCTAATTTGACAGCATTCATTCTTCTTCTCTAACTTTCTAAAGGTCTATTCCTTCAGAAAAGCTAGCATTCTGTTGTCAAGTAGATTTTTACAGTAGTAGATAAATCATCACTGACCTTTTCTACATTGTCTGCAATGTCCCTTATTTGACATGATTAACACTATGCAATTTATTGGTCATATTTTATTTTATTTCATTCTAGCTTTTAAGTACTGCATAATAATTAAAGTGAATCCTATGTTGTAAATATAATTTTTCTCTCACAATAATTTATTCCTGATGTATACTTTGCTCTTTTTTTTCCCCCTCACTCTAATTTCTTTATTATTTTTTGGAATTAGGAAGTCATTAAAGAAGACGGCAAGAGACATAAATATGAAAATCATAGAATCATAGAATCATGAAACAGTCTGGGTTTGAAGACATCTTTACAGATCATCTAGTTCAAACTTCCATTGCAATGAGCAGGGACATAAACTACAAGAGGTTGCTAAGACTTCAGTCCAATCTGACCATAAGTAATGTTTCCAGGGATGGGGTATACACCACCTCTCTGGGCAACCTGCTCCAGGGTCACACCACCCTCATTGTAAAATACTCTTTCATTATATCAAATTTAAGTTGACCTTCTATGCATTTAAAACCATTACCTCTTGTCCCATTGCAACAGACCCTGAGAAAATGTTTGTCCACATCTGTCTCATAAAGTTATTTTAAGTACTCAAAGGCTACAATGCTGTTTCCCCAGAGCCTTCTCTTCTGCAGGATGAACAACCCAACTCTCTCAGACTTTCCTCATAGAAGAGATATTTCATCCCTCCAATCATCTTCACAGCTCTCCTCTGGATTCACTCCAACAGGTACATGCCATTCCTATGCTGAGGACATCAGAGTTGGATTCAGTATTTTAAGTGGGGTCTCATGAAAATGAGGGGGAAGAACTACCTTCATAACTTGCTGTCCACCTCTTCTCCTGTTGTAGCCCAGGATATGGTTGAATTTCTGGACTACAAATGCACACTGCCAGCTCAGGTCTACCCTTTCATGTACCAGGACCCACAAGTCCTTCTCAGCAGGACTGTTCTCAATTCTCCAGCCTGTAAAATTATTAAATTTGATCTGCATAAGATCCATGGGACGTCCTCTGTGTATGAGTTATTGCCTAAATGAAAAGCTAGCAAGAAAATTGCTATGGAATTTTGTCAGTGTTTTATTTTGGGACATTATACCTAAAGTTGTACCATGCTGAAATGTAAAAATTGAATCAGGGTAAAAAAATAGAAATGGACACGTGCAATATTGCGTATTAAAAAACAAATGCAGGGAAACATTTTTTGAGCTCAGGGAAATACAGTTTTGAGCTTTATTTGACAAAATGGCTCAGCATAGCTTAAAAAAGTATGAGAGGTGTTCTGAAATGGCACCTGTCTGCTTATCCATTTGTAATATTGACAGAACATAGATTTGTAGTATGCAGAGTTGACAATTTCCAACCGGATGTTGAAGCACTGATCTACATGACAGGAATTGTGATCATTAGTTGCCATGCTTGAAAAGGATGTGGACAGATTCAATGTGGTTAGGTGCAATCAGTCCTGAAATTAATGCATAAATGGAAGAGACACTTTTTCATTATTGCCTACTTTGGGGGAAACAGTGGGTGCACTACTGTCAGAGTTCAGACTGATAGATATTGATACAAATCATTTTTATATGATCTGCCTATTTATTAGAATTGCTTTTCTGCTCTCTATATGGAAGTCCATGATGCATTACATTCTGAACTTCCTAATGTTCAGATTGCTGTTCTCATTGCAAGAAATAATGAAATGGATTCATTACTTTATTCTTAAAATATTCTGATTTATTTTAGGATATATCTTCTTCAGGGATTTCATATAACCTTTTGTTGTCTAGTTCATTTATTTTATTGTAGAAGGGAGCATATAATACATATCTTGAGGACAAAAAAATTCAACAAATATTTTTAGATTATGCATGCACACAAACAGAAAAAAGGATCTGAGAAGATGCAAATTCCTACTAATGTTTTCAGCATTACTAAAACAATATTTTTAAAGTAATGATGAACGGAGAGGAATTAAGATGACAGGCAACTGTTTTTTTAGTTGCACCTATACAAAAGAAGCCATTTTTTTCATATAGTTTTATATTTTTTTTTGAAATTATATTTTGCAAAACATGGTTCTCTCACCTTTAATCTAACTCAATCAAATAATAATCCATTAGTACCTCAAGTTTTGCATATGTAGGGGATTCTACTTTATGTATTTATCTTTTGAATTCAGAAGATGAAATGTGAAAGCTGAGAAAAACTACTGTGAGTTCTCTGGACACAAAGATATTAAAAGGAAATTAACACTACTACAGTGATACATACAATTTGATTTAAAATTATTTATTAGTCTAGGCCTGTAGCACTACTCGTGGCCTTCAGGCCAGTATTCCTCTAGAGAATTGTACTTGCAGAGGAAAAGAAGAAAATATATCCTTCACTGCTAATTTTAAAAAGATATCAAACTATTTTGAAGGTGAATATATGATTAGAACACTAAAATTAGGAACAGGAGGGCAAAATGTTGCTAAGATATACAAACACAAGTTTATCATTAATGTAAACCTGAGAACAACTGACCTTTTGGTATTTTCAAAGAGAGTTTGGGTGCTTGAACTTTACTTCCATCTCTACATTATTTTTAGAGACAGAATTGTACATGCATTTCTTCCAAATTCCTCCTATGCCTTATTTTAAATGTAGAATATTTGGGTTATTACCCTCTATCTCTCTTGCTTCTTTTTTCATCATAATTCTGTAGAGACTTCACTTTTAGCTTTTTTATTTGCTTATATAGAGTCTGTTCTGTGACAGGTAAGGTGTTTTTCTCTGTTCAACTTCGTGAAATAAACACTTGCTTGGAAATGCTTCCTGAAACTAATAATTGCAAATGAAGCCAGGGAGTCAGCTTTGTTCTGGGCCTAACTTAAATGCCTCTAACACGTATGTGGGGAGCAAGAAGAGCTACAAAAATATGTTCACGTGCAGGGCTATGGTCTATTGTCATGGAGATGTGGTGGAATGGCTGCTGTGGAACGGAAGGATACAGGCTCTTTAGGAAGGACAGACTGGAGACAAAGAGGGTGTGTTGCCCTCCATGTCAGTCACCAGCTGGAGTGCATGGAGCTCCACCCAGGGATGGATGAGCAGCAGCCTGAGAGCTAATGGGTCAGGATTAAAGGGAGAGCAGGGAGAGGTGGCATCATAGTGGGGGTCTGGGACAGGCCACCCAACATAATACTGAGCTGATGAGGCTCTTTACAGACAAGCAGGGGCAGCCTCATGTTAACAAGACCCTGCGGGGGACTTCAACTGCCCCAATAACACATCTGTTTTTCTGTGTTGGAGGGAAAACACAGAAAGGCATCAGCAAGTTCCTGGAATGTCCCTCTCCAAGTACAACAAGGAGATGTTGCACTGAACCTTTTTCTTACCAGCCAAGAGGATCTGCTCAGGTGGGGAATGTAATGTTCAAGGACAGCCTCGGCTGCTGTGACAATGAAATGGTGGAGTTTGAGATCCTTAGCGAAATGGAGAGCACACAGCAAGCTCACTACCCTGGACTTCTAGGAAACAAACTTTGGCTTTTTCAGGGGTCTACTTGGTAGAGTGCTGTGTGATAAAGCCTTGGAGAGAACTGGGTCTCAAGAAATCTTCTTAATATTGGAGGATCATCTTCAGCAAAAATGCCAGGAGGCCTGTGAGGATAACCAAGGAATTCCTGGACAGCCCCTAACATAAAAAGAAGCCTAGAGAGAGTGGAAACAGAAGTTTCCACAAAAAAGTAGCTGGGAGGAATAGAGAGAGATTTATCAAAGCAGCCAGAGATCAGGTTAAGAAAGCTAAAGCCCTGATAAAATTAAACCTGGCCAGGGGCACTAACAGCAACAAGAAAAGCTTCTCTGTAGAAGTATTAATGATAAGAGGAAGGCTAGAGAAAATGTGAACCCTTTCTAGAAGTAAACAGGAGACCTGATTAGCCAGGATATGGAGAAGGTTGAGGTACTTAATGACTTTCTTGTCTTGGTCTTCACCAGTAGTGTTCCAGCAACACCACCTGAGCCATAAAAGACAAGAGCAGGGACTGGGAGAATGAAAAACTGCCAGCAATAGGAGACCATGTTTGAGACTATTTAAGGAATTTGAATGTGCACAAGTCCATGAGACTTGGTGAGATATATCTGCAGATCCAGTGGGAACTGGCAGAGGAACAGTTAAGATTTATTTGTTGCAGTACACTTTGAACTAATTTTTCCTTTCATGATCTGTTTCCTTTCATTTTTCCTTTCATGATCTGTTGATTTCCTAGTGCATGATGACCCTCAGGAATTCCTGAGGTCTGTATTTCCAGTATGGTTTGAAGCAAGCAACCAGAACTCATACGTGGATGTACTGCGGTGAAACAGTGAATAGCAATGCCAGCTCAGATTCCCACTGCCAATACAGATTTGTTGATGCAGTGCTGCACCTGGGCTAATGAGATTTGTCTCTCAGCCACTGCAGTTGGATGAAGCATACAGCTTCTAAATCCAAGATTGCCATACTTAACACTAGTTTGATTATCTCTAATAATGGTCTACGTTTCTGGACTGTTAATGCTGGGCTGTGTTGCACCAGCCAGCCTTTTTGTTGTATGGGTAACAGTCATGAGATACATACTGTTCATTACCTATTTCACATCTGATAGGCTCCTGTTTCATATATACATGGAAAAGCTCAACAGCTGCTTCTAATGTTGTGCTGTTCTCTACCATGCAATACACTGGTCAGCCTCAGAAGTAAAGAAAAAGAAATATGATGTCAGAAGGCTGACTAGATCAAAAAAATGTAGAACCTCTACTTCAGTCATAATACTGGGCTGGGAATAAAAGTTGCTTAATTGGGTGACTGGGAACACCAGTCAAATTTTAGGGAATAATATATTACACTGGCAAGGGCAATTTAAGAATATTTTCTTTCTATAGAATATTTCTTTATTTTATGATTTGTGCCAGGAAAGATTCCATTTGTGTGATACAGTATTAACATGCAAAGAAAAAACAAACAGCTATATTCTAGGCTAAGAATGAGTTAGAACTATATAAATAAAGTCAAAAAGAAAGAAAATAATGACACTGATATAGGGAACATAGGATTTCTGATACTCCCTTTGAAAGAAATATTGGTTCTGCCTTTGAATGTTTTCCAAAGCTGAAATAACAAAAAAATTATAACATTAAATTTCATAAAGAGCAAGGCTAATGTTCCTTCTAGCCTAAGTGACAATGAGATCTACTCCAAATGACATTATTTTTATCACCAAGATCAGGACTGAGCAACTTCCTGAAAAATATTTTTGGCATGGTTTAAAAGAAATTGTTCATTAACAGCTTTCTTTAGAGGGAGAATATGGATGACAACATTGAACTTTTCCATAGTTTCCAACAGCACAGACATCCAGATTTCAGGATCTTGTGTACCTGTTCAGGTGTATATTCTTTCTCTCAGCTGAGATCTTTCCCTCTAGGTAAGGCTCATCCAGGTTTGAAGAAGGAACTGTTCATCTGAACAAGTAAAGCATGGAATTAAATAAAGAAAGATGAACATCTAAGAGGTTCCAAAAATCATGGGGTTGCATTGGGAAATGATGTCTGAAATTAATTTGAAAATAATAACTTTTAATGTCTTTTCTTCTCCTCTACATCTCTCACAGCTTTATCTTTATGACTACTTCCTGCAGAAGCTGGAAAGAGACTTTTTACAAGGGCATGCACGGATACGGCATGGAGTAATCGGTTTAAACTGAAAGAGATTAGATTTAGATTGGACATCAGGAAGAAATTGTTTTCTCTGAGGGTGGGAAGATCCTGGAAAAGGTCACTCTGAGAAGGTTCGGGTGTCCTATCGCTGGAAATGTTCAAGGTCAGGTTGGATGGGCCTTTGAGAAACCTGGAGTAGTGAGAGGTGTTCTAGACCATGGACATCGGAATTAGATGGTCTTTAAGGTCTTTTCCAACCCAAACCTTTGTATATTTCTGTGAATTTCCTTTGGAAATTCCTTTCTCTCTCTGTAAAAATTTTATAGGACTTCTCTCAGTGCCCTTCCATATACCTGTGCACTCTATTTTGTCTCTATCAACATTTATTCCAGGGCATTCCTTTCTGGAAAATGACATAGAATCATAAATCAATTTAGGTTTAATGAGAACTCTGGAAGTCATATAGTCTGAGTTACTGCTCAAAGAGTTTCAATGAGAGTAGATTGCTAAAGACTGTATCCACAAAAAGTTTAAATAAAGATCTCCAAGGTTATCTCCAAGGACTAGGGTCAATCTCTTCCTGTAACTGAATAAATTTCATGATAAAGAAAAAAAGTCCTTAAGTGTATTCCAACCTTCCCATGATACAAGTTCATATATCACTAGGCATCTCCATACTCTCCAACCAGGAGAGTATACTGGAAAGAAGTATACTGAAAAAGGTAAAAAAAGACAATAGTATTATTGTTGAGACAGCAGTCATTAACAGTTTAGGGATTAAATAAGACAAATACTTGTGGGTCCCTTTCAACTCAGGATATTCTATGATTTTATGACTTATCTGAAAAAATATAAAGGATTAAAAAGCTCCTCAAAGAACATGATGATGATGATGATGATGATGATGATGATGAATGTCTTACTAGCAGCAACAAAGATTGACCTTTCCCCATCTGGCAGATGACTGTCTGGTCACAGAAATTTTTTGGTTGTCTCTTCGGGCTTTGTGAGCAAATAAATGCTTGGTCTAGAATGGTAGTTCCAGTCACTTGTTCTTTGAGCATTAGCCAATAAACTATTGCACTGTTCTCCCAGTTGTGTTTATCTTACTTTATTGTGTTTATTCCTCATTGTCTGATGAAGGATATCCAAGGAAAAGAGACACAGAGAGACAAAGAACCACCATTACAAGAAGATTGTTGCAGGCAGCATGGATGTTCAGTCTGAATATCCCGATGTGCTTTAACAAATACAGCAAATGAGAATACATGCTGCATGACTGCCTGTTTCTATACCAAGTTTCCCTAAGCAAGAAGTTTTCATCTACCTCTCAGTTTGGTTTTCTTTTCACTAGCAACAGAGTATGAGATTTGGGAATACCAGGTGATGCCTTGTCTGCTGTGTGCCAAGGACAGAATGCAGCTCTTACCTTCGCAGCAACTGAGAAGGAAGATAAAAGTTATAAACACACCTCTTGCAGCAGTAAGTGTTTTCAGTTTAACTAGACAAAAAATATTCAAACAAAAAAAAAAAAAAAAAGGGAAAAATGCCATTCACTCTCTTTGGTCTTCAATGTTGATCAATTTTTAGTCATCCTTGATTTTCTGCTGCAAATAGGAGCAATTTTGTAATCTTCCTTATTCCTCTTCTCTTTGGACACAAGAGCAAGGAGAGATTAGTCTTCTCATCTCTAACACACTTCTTTTCTAGTTAGAAAACTAACTGTTTTCTTGACAAGCTAACTTATTACCTTAACTGTTCTCCTTCTGGTCTACTTCCTTTTGCACTTAGCACTTGGAAGAGCATAGAACTTATTTTAAGCCCTGTAAGGGTTTTCTTAGCATGCTCAAAATATTTTTTGAGCTACATTATTCATACAAATTATTGTACCTTTGATTTATGTAATTTGTGTGCCTGAAATGGATGATTTGTTTCATTGGCATCACTATAAGAAAAAAAACCCCAAACAATGTTAAAATTAAGCATTAATAATTCATACATTTTTTAGACATTTGTTTCAGTTAAATAAAATAGAAATGTAGCCACATAAAAATCCATACCTTTTAAAGCTGATTAGATCAATAAAGTATGATCTCATGAAGGATTTTATTATTATACTTCCTTTCTATGGTAACTGACTTCAGAAAAGCAGTTTCTGTACCTATTTTTGTTTTGGAATACTGCAAAACTGTTAAGTGGATTTATTCAAGATCATTCAAAACATTCTGTTACCTCAAAAGAACCGGTTTTTTGTAACGATTTTTTAATTACAGATATTATAAAAATAATAAGAAATAATAATAAGCCTGAACTTTCTCTCCAGATTGTTTAACATGGATAAGATACCACCATCAGCCTTCACAGTGGAATAAAATCTTTCAATTTCTTTTTCAAAATCTGATTATTTCATTGAAAATAACTCTAGAATTTACAGCTGCAGAGGTAAATCTGGAGAAATGTGTGGCATAATATCCATCTCAGTCTACAAAGATCTTCAAAATGTATTTGCAAGGAAACCAATACTTAAAGAAATTGCTTTATACGTGTTAAGGTTTTACTGCTGATGAAACAACTGCTGTTTATTGGTGGGTGGCAGAAAAGCAAGACAAAGACAAGAAGTACATCTGAAAACATACAAACAATAGGGAACTTTAAAAAAACATGTGTGCTTGCAGTCTGAACACCACCATCTATTGCCAGTGGCATTACACCAAGAAGAATTTCATCTTTAGGCACAATTACGAAAATCTTCAAAATAAAGCTAAAAAGACACACATGTTATCTGAGTATAACTCTCATATCAATGCCTCTAAATAACCTATATTCAACTAGAATTAAAGACTTAATTATAATTTTTTGTTAAATTTAACTTCATTATGAAGTTTGCAAAATCTGGAGTGAGACTCGCTATAAAGAAGGAACTAGTGTTTAGTTAAATTCAACATATTCACCTTCTGATTAAAGCAAAATACAATCAGGCAATTTAAATAAGTAATACCATATCACAGAATTGTATAGGATATTAAAATTGGAAAATAGAAACTGTTTATCTTGCAACAATACTATATGTATTCCTGTTCTGATACTAAAAAACACCTAAAATTCAACATGAGTAAGTCCCATATACTTCCAACTGTATCAACAGTGAGGAAAGGCAAGAATGAACTGGAAAAGCTACATCCTGGCTCAAAAATAAATGCCATCTGACTTTGAATTAAAACTGTCCTAGAATTGTAACCACAGTAGAATTGAAGTCACACCAAATTTTCACATAGTTAATAAAAGCTGGTCACAAATTGAAGTTGAGGATACAAAAAGAAAAAAACCAGGTTTTGATGCAGCTTTAGTTGGAAGGCAGATTTATTTATTAATAGTGTCTCTTGTAGCTTCGCTTCCCTCTCATGAGGTGTGGAGGGTGCAATTTCAGTGACTCTGCTGTAATTCTTCTATAACTCTTCCACAGATGCTTTAATGTCAATCAATCCTGTCTCTCTGTAGTGGCTGACTGTCTCCCTAGCACTGCAATTCTATTCATTCAATTCATATTGAATTCTGTGGATGTATTAAAGGGACAGTTGGCTAGCATGGGGAGGACAGGGTTGATTGACTAGGCTTCTGTGCAAGAATTACAGTAGAATTACAGCACAGATGCAGAAATTGCAGCCTGCTGCTCCATAGAGGAGTTTGAATGGAAATGGTGCTGGAAGGGAAGAATTGTACCTATCAGAGACATTGCTAATAGTAGGAAAGTCTCTCTAAAATTAAACTTCATTAAAAACAATTTGGAAAAAAAATAAGAAAGCTAAAATTATTTTTGTAGTATAGTGGTTTTGAAAAAGAATACGAAATCATTAAAATATACTCCTTATTTAAAAAAAAACTAGTGTTGGAAAAACTGTTTTTCTAAGGATTTTAGTAATGTTATGCTGTTCTGACAGCAGCACTCTTCTATAGCTTTGATCATCTAAATATCAGGGATACATTAAAATCTAAATAGCAGGTTTTGTGTGGAGAAACAGTTAAAGTGTATTCATGAAAAACACAGTTTGGCATTTCCTTCCTGATTCTTCATTCCAATGACAGTCTAAAAACACACATACATAGTTTTCTTAAACTGATATTTCTTATTTCAAGTACAGAATAAGTAGATATTTTTTTGGAATTTCAGATATATTATTAACATCCATACACCAAAATAACATACTTTAGAACCAAGCAAATCTTAATTTTGTCTTTTGAAAGTGATTTAACAGAATTTTAATGCTTTTGAGTTAACAAATGTGTGCTAACTTAGTCATATTTTAGGATAATAAGATCATTACTGCATCAGGGTATAGTACAATGATTCAAAAATCCCACTGACTGTCACTGGGCTTTAATTTGCTTTGTTATGAAATTCAAAAAGATATTGCCTATGATATGAGAGACACATTTAGTAAAAGATTTATGCTATCCATCTATATCAATATCTTCTATGGACTTTTGCAGCATGCTGTAGCTTTCAGCTGCTTCCTTTTCATTTTTGATACAGTAGTGATCTTATATAATATTATGTAAAATGTGTACTAAGTCAGGAGATTCTTCCATCCAAATCTTCCAGTCTAGAATACTTTCTTGTATTTTTTGTAACTTGTAGGTTATTACCATCATTACTCCTTTTACACTCTTCGGACCCTTTTCTATCTTTGCTCTAAATATTTAATTTTTTAACCATTTGTCAGTTTCAACAGTTTTGTTCCCCAAAATAAATAAGATGTACTATAAATTTAGATCAATAAAAAATAAAATTTAGTGGGATTTTTTTCTTGATACAAAATACCTGCCCCAGAACAGACTACATAAACAGTTTTTACTGAAGGAGTGTTACAAGCTTTGATTAACTCTTGTCCAAATTATTAATACTGGTACAAGTTTTCTAAGATATCCACTTATAATTTTTAGTATGGATATGGATAGAGCTAAAAAAATGAACATTTGGAAGTTCTAGATACCTTTGTTCTCTCTGACCACAATTACTGTAGGCACAGTTATATGACTACCTCGTAGTTAATGACTGGATGGAATTGTGTTCTGCTTCTGGTAGGGAAAAAAAAAATCTCAAGATTCTGAAATGCGTGTTTTTGAGAGAGAAACAGAGAGGATTCAGTGCTTTTTTCCCCAGGTGCTTATTTGCCTTCACTGCTGAATTACTAACTTTTCCACTCTGGACAGTCCATTGATATTACTTCATCCTGTGCATATCACCTGCGTTTGGTTGACTGAACAAGAGAGCTCACCGGGGGATGGATGCTATGTCACACACTGTTTGCCTGGTCTGCACTTACAATTATGCTTCTCTCTGATTCCACAGAAACAGTGCCAATCCAAATGGTGAGCAGAGTAATTTCCATGCTTAAGTTTCAGTGACTCTTCAGGCACACGAGGAGGGTCAAGTCAGTTCTTTTGATGAGGTAGCTCTGCATCATGTGGCTGCAGTCTGGGAGAATCAGAAATGTGGTTTTCCAAATGATAGAAGTTTGGATTT
Source organism: Acrocephalus scirpaceus scirpaceus (assembly GCA_910950805.1). Taxonomy (NCBI): domain Eukaryota; kingdom Metazoa; phylum Chordata; class Aves; order Passeriformes; family Sylviidae; genus Acrocephalus; species Acrocephalus scirpaceus. The sequence continues at coordinate 96,220,320 of OU383773.1, forward strand.
TTTCTCCTTTGTCTTTGCTCCTCCACTTGCTTATCCTCCAGATTTCAGCTTCACACTACTTGATGCTATAGTAGACCTGGTGTAGCTGTGGACTTGAAATAGGACACTAAACCACTTACTAAAAGTGCCTCACCACAGAAAAAAAGTAGTATTTTTTAACTACAGAAAATAACTTTTCCCATCACTTGCTCACAGAAGGACACAGACTGGAAAAGTACAGAAGGGTAGTGCAGGGGCAGGATCAACCAGGTAAAGGCAACTTGTTCTACAATTATTTTATTTTTATGATATAAAGAATGCCCCTGCTTCTTTTAGAATTTCAATTAGAATTACCAATTGAATGTATTCCCTCATGTCTGTTTACTAATACACCTATACAGCTATTCAGATTTTATTCTTTGGCATAAAAGAATTCTTTCTTTTATGGCCTTTCCAAAGACCATTCTTTCATGGCCTTTGGATGGGGTTTTTCTCCTAGAAAAAGCCAGAGCTTACTTTTCTTAGTCCTGGGAGCCACGGTTTTAGTGTGCTGTTTTAAGTTTCTTGTATCAATTCTATGCTCTTAATTTCTTTGGTTTACTGCTTGCTTAATATTTTCACATTTTATTTCTAATTTCTGCCTTCACTTTTTTGCAAGTGAAATTTCATCAAGTTTGTTCTCTATCTTGAGAGAGTGTGTTCTCTTATCTGTAGGCCTTGAACTCAAGAGCAGTTCTTCCAAAGATACAGTGAAGGTGTAAGAAACTCTCCCTCTTCCATTTGGTTTCTCAGGGGAAGTTTTGTTAGTTTTTTTTCTGTTACTTGAACTCTTTGACATATAGGGAAGGTCATTCAGAAAACTAATGAGAAAGAATATGATATTATGCTTCCAGTATGCATCCTCACCTTTATTGGCAAGATTTAATTGTATGCAAGTTACACTGCCTTTGCCAGCCAAGCAAATGTAAAGCTGTGCAAGCTGGCTAGCGTGAATGAAAGTATACAAAACAAAAATAACATATATTTGTACAGATTATGCTTTATGAGTTCAGAAAATGTTTTACAGTGTAGTTTTCTTACATTTGGATGACACAGGTGCAGTTAAAAAAATAAGCATCAACTTTCTTAGCTGTAGGCTGAGTCACATCTAAGCTTGTACAACAATGTAATACTGCCCTTGGTCAGAATTAGATGAGAAAATATGTTATGATGTCAGGTTTATGCATTGAACTCTATTTTTTTTTCAGTGCACACCATTGGATTCATATCGGATTTTAGGATATATATTCAAAAAATACAATGGAATTCTGAAACCAACTTCCTAAGCAAATAATACATAATATATTATAAAAATAATATCATATCATGACATTTGATTATTTTGTTACTATCTGTGGAGTAATGCAAAAAAAGGAGACATAGTTTAACAAGAATATTAATAGTGTGATGTTGAAATAATTTCGACAGAAGAACCCGAATATGCTGTGTCAGCATTTGACAAAATTTGTGTCACTGCTTTTATAAGAAATTACTTTTACAGGCCTCACTGATACCTGCACAAAACCTATGCATGTATAAGACTAGTCTAGACAATGATATTAATGGGTTCAGCTAACATGAGGTACAGACTGGTATAAAGACAGGAGCAGGTTTATGCTCATTCTAAAGAAAAGTAAAGAAATCATAGCAGCTTGGAGGAAGTAATTAAGGTTCAAAATAGAAGTGAGACCCCTGAGGTTTATTAGATGTTCCTTACGTAGAATTATTGGCATAGTTTTGGATATTTAACTGTTACTGGTTGAACATTTAAGAATGACTAGGAGTCCTTTCCTTTCCCTGTATCTACTTAGAAAATTGCAACCTTTTCTGCCAAATGTGTCTGTTATAGATATCCATTCCTTTGTTGTCCCTTCATTGAGCTACTGAGAAGACTGGTATGACCAGCAGGGCTAGGGAAGCCATTGTCCTGCTGTGGTCATCACTGGTGAGGCCAGCTTTAGAACTATGTTTAGTTTTGGGCCCCTCATTTCAAAGAGGACATTGAGGTGCTGGTGTCCAGAGAAACACAACAAAGCTGGGGAAGAATCTGGAGCACAAGTCTTACAAGGGGCAGATGAGGCAGCTGGGGCTGTTTGGTGTGGAGAAAAGGAGGCTCAGATGAGACCTCATTGCTCTCTACAAGTACCTGAAGGGAAACTGTAATGAGGTGGTGCTTCATCTCTTCTACCATGTATCAGGTGAAAGGATGAGAAAAAAATGACCTTAATTTGGGCCAGGGAAAGTTCAGATTAGATATTGAAAATTTTTTTTGTAATTTTCACTGTAAGGGTTGTCAAAGTGTTGGAATGGGCTGCACAGGGAAGTGGTGGAGCCACCATCTCTAGAAGCGTTCAGGTGGTATCTGGATGTGGCACTTGGAGATCTGGTTTAGGGGTGATTATGATGGTACTTGGTTGACAGCTGGACTGGGAAATTTTGAAGGTCTCTTCCAATCTTGGTGATTCTGTGATTCTGAATTAATCTCTGTAAAAAAATTACTGTTGGGATTATTCAGAAATGAAGCTGGAGTTGGATGTGCTGCTCACATGACATTTGTGCTAGGTTAAAATATTTTGTGCCTATCCCACTCATCTCTTTTCTTAATTTTTTTTCCCCTTCCCTTCAGAAGATTATGTTCTACATAAAGGAGGAAAACCTTGTTATTATGAAATATGCAAGATTGTTTTTATTGTCTAGACAGAATCCTTTTAGAGAGCTGTGATACATCCACATCTGCCAGCAAAGCAGAGGAGGTCAAATTAGGAAGTGGTGGGTCTCCATGTGTGACCTGGGGAAGATAGCTTGTTTGCAGAACTCTGCTGAAGCCAGTGAAGTCCGCCTGACCAATCTGATGTGGTCTGTAGCAACCTTCAGTACTTTGGATACGTTGCAGAGCACGGTCTTCTTTTCCAGATGGTACTTAAGTATGTGTATTTTGACTTTAATATACAAATTGAGCTACACCTTTCCTTACGTGAAAGGTTTCTTCACTTTTTCACAAACGAAATGGGAATAAGTTTATCTACCCTTTTTTTGTATTTTAAGAATCCAGAGGAAAAAGTTCTCTACAACATTTTTATGACACTTTATTTGTTAATATATCAACAGAAAACATTCTCTGATATGCAGCTTGAACTTTTTCATTCTTACTTTAATCCTATTATTGCTGTTTAAATCCCTGTTTATCATCCTGAGTGATTCTTCTCCTGCCTTGGATTTACACTCCCAAGATATTCAGGAACTGTTATCAAGTCCCTTCATTTCAGCAAAGAGGAATCCATGATATATTTTATGTAAGAGGAAGCCATGATATATTTTATTTATTTAATAAATATATTTCTGTATTGCTCTACCTTCCCTACAGTTTTGTGACAGGTTCTGTTGTCCAAAGTGTCTTTAGCTTCCGGGTAGAATTGTATCAATAAGAAACCTACAAAACAGTTTGCATTTCAGCTTTTCTCTTTCTTGAGTGACACAAAACCTAAAAGTGGTTTAAAAATTGGTTTTATACCGGGTACAAAGAGAAAGAGTATGATTCTGTTCCGTACTGTGTCTGGTTTGTTATAAACATCCCAAACCAATTGTGCCTTTATAACTTGTGCCTAGGACGTTAATGATGTTCTAGCACAAATACGTGTCTATTTCAGTGCTGTGATCAGTGCAGCAATTATTAACTTTTAATGGCCACATTGTCACAGTTGTGTAGAAAACCAGCTCTGACGTTCATGCCAGGCACCAGAGAAACACAAGAACAAGACAGACTTTTCAGCAAAGAGCCCACAGTCTATATAAGCCCAAACAACTAAGACAAGGTGGCAAAAAAGAAAAGAATGAATAATAAGACAGGAATTAGAAGAAAACAAGAAGACACTGTGGTCAGCACAGTAGTTACTGGTTTCACCTATGGGAAATCCTGAGGCTCTCTTAAGACAGTGGCATTCTTTCATTGAGTATGTTTCAAGTAATTTTGTTTCAGATTTTTGCATTAAAAACATAAAAATGTTTCATTTTGCATGAAACATAAAAATTGTTTCATTTTCTATATTTCTGATCTATCTAGATGACATTGCATTAACTCTTTGTCCTAACTGATCTCTCTTTGTTACTTTTCTCTCCCTATTTCTTTGATTTGTATTTGGTCATCTGTCTTCAGTACCTTCAGTACTCTCCAACCTTTGTAGATAATAGGATAACATATTGGTAATACTTTACAAGCTATTAAAATGTTAGAATGCGTTTTTGACATAGTAGATATGTGACAGCATTTTTTGAATTTTACAGAAAAACAAACCAAAGCAGATACATGTTACGTGCAAGGAATACATACAGGTAACCCTGGCTGCAGCAACCTTTCCTTTCAAGAAAGGAAGTTACATAGAGCTACAGCCAGTCACCGTGGCCTGAATGTAGATTCAGGGCTAAGGAGAGGTGCTACCTTAGCTGATGGCTTCTGAGTTACAAA